>PVIW01001680.1:8578-274417 GCA_004026585.1 Noctilio leporinus | reverse complement strand
GAAAACAGTATGGGGTTTCCTTAAAAAACTAAAAATGGAACTGCCTTTTGATCCAGCAATTCCACTACTTGGACTATACCCAAAGAATCCTGAAACACCAATTCATAAGAACCTATGTATACCTATGTTCATAGCAGCACTATTTACAATAGCCAAGTGCTGGAAACAGCCTAAGTGCCCATCAGTGGATGATTGGATCCAAAAACTTTGGTACATTTACACAATGGAATACTACACAGCAGAAAGAAAGAAGGAACTTGTACCCTTTGCAACAACATGGATGGAACTGGAGAGTATTATGCTTAGTGAAATAAGTCAGTCAGTGAAGGACAAATATCATATGATCTCACCCATTACAGGACAATAATGAACAAAACTAACAACAAGCAAAACAACCAAATACATGAATACAGTGAATAGGCCTTCAGTAGTCAGGGGGAATGGGGTTGGGCGGAGGGGGGAGGAAGAGGCAAGGAAAGGGAGCAGTTTAAACAAGAACCTAGTATGAAGGAACCATGGACATGAACATCAGGTGGGATGGACTTTGTGGGGAATAGGTGGGTGGGGAGGGGCACAGAGGGGAGTAAAAAGGGGATGGATGTAATACAACAACAATAAAATTAAAAAAAAAATACGGTTAGTGTCCTTTGCTTTTACTTATCACAGATTTCATTTTCAACTCTGATTTTGTGGTTTGTGGGAATTTTGATGTCTGTTTGGGAAAAGTTTTTCTGTTGATGGAAATGGATTCAACCCTTAGGTACAGCCAAGTTATTCCACCTTAGGATCTTACTTGAGTCCCTATGCCACCTTATTGACTGGTATCTTTTGAAAAGTCTTAAATTTATATGCATTAGAAGATAAATACCTCACTTCCTACCTTTTCCATTTACTTGAAATCGAGCAAAAGGCATTCTGAGAACCCTTCAAGATAAGAAAGGTTTTGCAAAAGAAGATTTATAGCAGCCTAAAGCAGAAAACATTGTATTTTGAAATAAATTCAGACTTACAGAAAAATCTGAAGGTAAAAATAGTGCAGAGAGTTCTAATCTATCCTTTAGCTAGATTCCCCTGTTTTTAACATTCTACAAAACTATAGTACAATTATTGAAACTAGAAAACTTAACATTGGTATAATATGATTAATCTGCAGAGCTTACTTTGAACTTCTGGTCTGGAATCCAATCCAGAATCTCACATTACATTTAGTTGTTATATTTCATTAGTCTCTTCCAGACTGTTAATTCCTCAGATTTTGTCTTTACTGACCTTGACATTTTTGAAGAGTAGGTACTGGTTAGTTATTTTGTTTAACGTCCTTCCATTTGGGTTTATCTCTTGTTTTATGATTAGATTGAGGTTATAAAGTTTGAGAAGAGCACCATGGAAGTAATAATGTGTCTTTGTCAGTGCATTGTTAACACAGTGGAATATTATACTGGTATGTCTAATTGCTAGTGATATTAACTGATCACTTGATTACAGTGGAGAAACCTTAAAGTTACTCTTTTTCTGCTTTGCCCACTAACTTTAACATTCACCAGTGATTCTTGCACCAATTTTTATTGTGATGTTCAATTATGATAGTTTTTCTATTTTCATCATTCCTTCTGTGTTTATTAATCGGAATTCTATGGGAGAAAAGCTATTTCTTTCTCCCATTTATTTGTTTAATTAATTTATATTATGGACTCAACCACATTTTTTTATTCTGTGGGTTTTAACTCATTGCTGTGATTATTTCTTGTTTTGCTCAGTTTGAGCCAGATTTGACTATTGGGAACATCTTCAAATTGGTTCCTCTGTCCTTTTGATATTCCTTCATCATGTTTTGAGCAGTTCTTGATTTTCTGACATTACAAGATGTTCTAGATTATCTTGGCTCTTTTTTGGGGGGGGGGGGGCGTATAATGGTAATTAGAAACTGTTATCTAGGTGCTAGGTATAGAGCAGGGATTTTTGACTGAGGATCAGTGGATTTCAGCCACGTGTGGGCTTCAGATATTTGTGAATCTCTTTCAGGTTTTTGTTGAATTTTGTGTGTACATGTTTTCATGTTTATTTTTCTGGGGGGCTTTCATCAAGTTTTCAAATGCAAGTCCTTGACCTGAAAGAGGTTAAGAACCCTTGATTCAGAGTATCTGAACTCTTTCAGTATATTTGTATCTATTGTGCTTTTATGTGGAATGTTCTTTCTTTATAGGCATGTGGATATGTCAAATTTGTCGACCTAGGAAAAAAGGACGAAAACTTCTACAGAAGAAGGCGGCACAGATAAAACGGCGCTATGCTAATCCAATAGGACGGCCAAAAAACAGGTTAAAGAAACAAAACACGGTGTAAGTTGTACTTGTGGCAAGGTGAGGGGAGAAAAGGATAGGGCCTTCTCTGTAGTGCAGGATTCCCTTGCTTGCTTAATGAAAAACATTTCAATGGCTATAACTGGCACTTTTATAGAATAAAAATGGCTAATAAAGTGCCAGAGCACTTTCTAACTGTTTTACAGGTTGTGTTAAATCATTTAGTTTTCCCACCAACCCATTGAAGTGGGGACTATTGTTAACTCTTTATTGTTTGGAGGTGGAGACTACAGCATAAAGATTAACTTGCACATGTTTACAGTAGTAAAATGTTGATCTGGGGGATTAAAACCCAAGTAGCCTGGCACCAATGCCTGCCTCTTAACTATTGCCTTACGTTAAAAAAACAAGAAAGAAAAAATTGTGTAACTATTAGCATTTTACAGATTTCTTTCCTGATATTTTAGTCTCATTAGTTTATTTCTATTAGATGTACAAATGACTAGATAGTTTCTACTATTGAGGTCATAGCTAAGTGTCATTTTTATGTTCTGAGGTAAAGTAATGCAAGTTTTTGCTCTCTTAGCGGAAATTAGGATATAATTATCCCTTATGGATTAGGAAACCGGTCTATGTGTGGAGGTGGGACGATATTGCATAGCTAATTCTTCCTGTTTTTTTTTTTTTTTGTTGTGTGTGTTTTATTTTTTTTTTAAAGACTTCCTAAAGTAATTCATTCTGATGATATGCAAAATACCTTTATCTTTGCAAATCTCTCTTTATTCTAAAAAATTTTACCTACCTATTCTACATTAAGACTTATCTTAAAGGTGATGTATCTGAAATGAAAGGGCAATGGCAGATAGACATATACAGAACCAACATTGTAGTTTATATATTAAATCTATCTTTAATTTTTCTATAAATTCATCTTTTGATTCCTCACTTTCAAAGAGTAACCTATCCTTATGTTTAAAGGTAAAAGTATAAGTCTGAGTTGGTGTAGAGATCATATGACTATACCTGGAAGGATCTTATTTGCTCTCTGGTCCAACTCTCAATTTACAGATGAAGACTGATATTTAAAGGAAATGTGATTTGTTCAAGATGTACAGCTAGTAAGTGGCAGAATTACAACTCAAACATGCCTTCAACTCCTTGCCTAGGACTTGTTTCACTATAAAATAACTAGGCTGCTTGGAAATAGTTTTTAAATAATATTCTTGTTCATATAATATTTATAGTTTATGAAATACTATTAATCATACTGACTTTTTATAAAGCTGTAGGTTATTTACTAATTATGTATGTTACATATTGAGTTGAAACCTTATACAGATTTCTTTTTAAAACAGATTTCCTTTTCCTTGTTTGATTGTTTAGATCAAAAGGTCCCTTCAGCAAAGTTCGAACTGGCCCAGGAAGGGGTCGAAAACGTAAAATCACTCTCTCCAGCCAATCAGCATCATCCTCAGAAGAAGGCTATTTAGAGCGAATAGATGGCTTGGACTTCTGCAGCGATAGCAGTGTTTCTTTGAAATTCAACAAGAAAACCAAAGGGCTTATTGATGGCCTTACCAAATTCTTCACCCCTTCCCCTGATGGGCGGAAACCACGAGGGGAAGTGGTAGACTACTCTGAGCAATACAGAATCAGGAAAAAGGGCAACAGAAAAACAAGCACTTCAGATTGGCCTACAGGTAAAAAAGGAAAAGAAGTTTGTTCACTCAGAAACAGAGTATTCCAAAAGTGTATTATTTGGATTAACACTGGTTACCTGGAATAGATTTATATTTGATTATTGGTTCTGGAATATAAGGATGTTTTAAACATACATATTTAATGATAATAAGGTAATTGAAGTCAGAGGAGAAAATTTTGATTAGCTGCACAGATAATTAAAACTTAAACTAGCCTTATTGCTTGAGTGCTTTGAGTTTAGAGAACATAACCCAGTGAAGAAAGTAAAAGGGCTCTGAGGAAGATAGAAGAATGAGAATGTAGTTTTTTGGATCACAAACCTCTTTCTCTGTTTCTCTTTTCTTCCCCTGAATGTCCCATTGGTGATTGTATTCACTGGTTGTATTCACTGGTTCCTTACTCTTGCTTGTATAAATGGGTGATTGGTTCAGTGTAGAAGAGAAAATTCTCATCGTTGTCTGGTTCCCTTTTATTGATCAGCTTTTTACCAGTGGCAGTCAACTAATTACTCCTTAAGCATTTAAGTACTTTTCATGTCTTTATCAGCCTTGTAGACTGTAGATAAGCTCCAGTTTGAAAGTGTTTAGCTAAGAAGGTACATAGGCTATTTAGGTTAAACTTAGATGGAAAGAATCTCATAAATCAGATCTTAACAAAAGACATTTTTGAACTAAACATTTCATTGTAGATGCATTATTAGAAGAATCTACTGGAAAGTATTAGAAATAGAAATTATGAGAGCAAATGTATAAAGTGTATGGAAAAGCAATATTGAGCTTTAGGCATTAGTGTCAGTTTTTGTTTTAATTTGTTCTGTCATTTTCTTTTATGAGTTTTAAAGTTTAAGGAATGGTCTTGCACCATCTCTGATGATACAACTACTGAATGCTGTATTAGATCTGTGCCTGCATCTATCTGTGTCATGCACTAGGGGGCATTAAAATCACAATAGTGTTATCTTTAGATTACATGTCTGCATTTTTTTTTTTTTCAGTTTGGAAATACTATGAACAGTGAGTCCTTGTCCTTTTTCTTAAACTAAATGAATAACAAAGAGCCTACATGTGCAGTTGATATGAAAAGAACTACCTCTCTAATTGGTCTTTTCAGCCACACTCATACAGAGAAGAAATGCTGGTGACACGATCAGCAGTGCCATTTTCAAATGCAAAAGATAATGATACACGTAATCCCTTAATACTCCTTTCACTAATTTCTTTGTCCATTTGAGGAAGATACATCATTTAATGGATTGATTATTAGAATTTATCATACTGATCATCTGTGGTCCTCAGGTTTGTGGAGTTAATACTTTAAAAGGGCACCCCGAATGTGAGGGAGTTGGGACTGCCTTGACATCAGTTATGGCAGCCATTTCAAAGGTTATTTGTTTGCTGAGATAAGAATGAGTTGGCCTTATGATGGTTAAAGGATCATTGAGAAGTTTAAAATGAGTAAATATCCCTGTTTTCATCTCAAGTAATGAAAATTAAGTCTTACAAACTTTTTTTGTACTATCAAGGAATGAAAAAATAGTATTTAAATATTATGTTAAACCATAAGTATTATGGCCAAAAGGTTTGTGTGATTTTTTTCCTATAAAATAAAAGACACATTTTTCATTTTCACTAATAGCTTTGTTGATTTGCTTATTTAGAGTTTGTTGGCTATCTCCTGCATGGTGTAAAGTTGGTTTTTCTTAGTTAATGTCTTAATTTGATTGCTATCAGTTTCAACTAGTTACCCAACCAAGAAGCATCGTCGATTGAGAAATCTTCAAGAGAACATTTTGAAAATCACTTTTGACATATTTGATCAGTCACAGCACCTTCTCTAAGTATATGCTGTATAAATAATTTTTTGCATTTCAGTTGCATTTTTACCTTTCTTAAAAATGATACACCTAGAAGCCCTGGCTGGTAGCACAGTGGTTAAGGCGCTGGCCTGCGAACCCAAAGGTGGCAGGTTCGATTCCCCAGCCAGGGCACATAACCAGGTTGCAAACCAGGTCTCCAGTCAGGTCTGTGGCTGGAGGCAGGTGAAATGCAACCATACATTGATGTCTCTCTCCCTCTCTGCCTCTCTCCCTTCCCCTCTTTCTAAAAAATAATGAAATAAAATCTTTAAAAAAAAAAAAAAAGATACACCTAGAATGGCGTATATTTTCTTTCATCTTCATTAAAATGACTGCACAAAAATTCACCAATTTTTGAGAGGATGTTTTTATCTTACAGTTTTTAAAAAGATTTATTTAATATATTTTTAAAAGATTTTATTTATTATTTCCAGAGAGAGAGGAAGGGAGAGAGGCAGAGAGGGAGAGAGACATCAATGTATGGTTGCCTTTCACCTGCCTCCAGCCACAGACCTGGCTGGAAACCTGGCGTGCAACCTGGTTATGTGCCCTGGCTGGGGAATCAAACCAGCGACCTTTGGGTTCACAGGCTGGCACCTTATCTACTATGCTATGGGCCAGGGCTTAGCCTTTTTTTTTTTTTTTTTTTTTAATGCATGCAGATTTGATAGCTGTCACAGTACAACTTAACAAAATTATTTCCAATGAAGTTAAAGACAGATAAGCTAGCTGTACTTGATGGATCTTCTGGAAAAACTAAACGAACTTTCTGGCCAACCCAATATTATAATAACATTAAAATGTAGTCTCTTTTCTTTTTTTAAAAATTTTTTAAAATAAGATTTTATTTATTATTTTCAGAGAGGGGAAGGGAGAGAGGCAGAGAGGGAGAATAACATCAATGTGTGGTTGCCTTTCACCTTCCTCCAGCTATGGACCTGGCTGGAGACCTGGCTTGCAGCCTGGTTATGTGCCCTGGCTGGGAATCAAACCAGCAACCTTTGGGTTCGCAGGCTGGGGCCTATCCACTGAGCCACCAGCTAGGGCCTAAAATGTAATCTCTTTTAATGAAGTTTAGGTATGTAGTATTTTTACGAAAATAATTCAAGGTTTTTATTATAAGGCCAATATAATATATATACTTCGTGTAGTCTTTTTTTTAAAGATTTTATTTATTATTTTTAGAGAGAGGGAAAGGAAGAGAGGCAAAGAGGGAGAGAGACGTCAATGTATGGTTTGCCTTTCACCTGCCTCCAGCTAAGGACCTGGCTGGAGACCTGGCTTGCAACCCAGTTATGTGCCCTGGCTGGGAATCGAACCAGTGACCTTTGGGTTCGCAGGCCAGCACCTATCCACTGTGCCACCAGCCAGAGCTACTTTGTGTAGTTTTTATTGACTACTATCTTTCTAGGAGTTAATTTAATGCTATCCTCTTCTATTACATAAAATAATAATATAAATAACATTGAAGTCTTCTAACCAAAATAAAGACTTACGAAATTTTTTTCTAGATAATGTATTAAACTAAGGATAGTATTAATAATGTATGAATCCTTCCTTCATGTGCAGACAATCAGGATGGCTGGGATGGCAAACAAGAAAGTGAGGAACGGCTTTTTGGAAGCCAGGAAATCATGACTGAGAAAGACATGGAATTATTTCGTGACATCCAAGAACAAGCACTACAGGTACAATTAGCTGTTCTCATTGGACAGTCAAATAACTTGTTTAGGGATGAGAAACAGAGAATTAATTATATTGTAGGTTAAGCGGTAGCAATTTATCTATCTGACCTGGGAATATTCTGCCATGTTTCTTCTCTGTAAAATTATTTTCCTTTTGTAAGTTAGGATTTGAGGGTTTATTGTTCATTATTATGGGAAACCATTGAAAGACTTTTAGCAAGGAAACAGCAGGATCAGATTTGCAATATAAATAGATTTTCCTTGGCCAACATATTAAGAATGGTTTAGAATTAGATAAGAGTGGAAGCAGGAAAACAAATTTTGATGCTTTTTCAATGGTTAAGGTGAAAGAAATTGACAGTGAGGGAGGTTGAAGTGGAAGTGAGGTAGATGGCTTTAGAATATGTTTTAAAGTTGTAATTAGTGGAATTGGGTGATAGATTATGTATAATTTGAAGGAGTAAGAGGTCATCAAGGATGACTCCCTGGTTCTCTGACTTAACATGATTACGTGATTGAACCAGCGGCAAAGCCACTATTGATTAGAGTAGAGGGTGTTTTGAACAATGAAAGCTTTCATAAAGATAGTGAACAAAGTAATTTTTGATAGCCTAGATATGGCTTAGTAGAAACTGCATCAACCTTTCCCAAAAATTTTGTAGAAAGATTTTATTACAGAGCCTTAGACAGTCTTCCAGTTATACCATTAGAGATAAATGATAAAGTAGTTAATGGTTGGAACCTATCCAACCAATAACCCAGTTTCTTTGTTCTAGAAACTGTGCTAGGTGTAGGGGCTACATGAGTAAAACAGCTTGCAATTTATAAGAAACTCAAAAAAGCAAACCCAATATTTGTGCATAATTATCTTGAGTAATTAAATTTCATGTGGTATATTTCTAATTTAAGAGTTATTGAAGTGCTAAGCAAGATTTTTATAAAAAAGGGTCATTCATTATTTGACTTTTAATTTCAGGAGAAATAAGGATATAATTTGCCTGGTACTGTGTTCCGTTATTAACCATAAAAGGAACACTTCTATAAAAAAAGAGCCACCTTTGAAAAAAAAATTGAAACATAAAAAAATTACTTGTATAGGCTTCTGTTCCGGAATTTTATTTTATTTATTCATTTATTTAAAAAAGATTTTATTCATTATTTTCAGAGAGAAGGGCAGGGAGGGAGGAAGAGAGGGAAAGATCAATGTATGGTTGCGTTTCACCTGCTTCCAGCTGCGGACCTGGCTGGAGACCTGGCTTGCAACCTGGTTATGTGCCCTGGCTGGGGAATTGAACTAGCAACCTTTGTGAAATTTTATTTTAACAATGATCTTAGAAGCCTGAAAGAAATGGCCTTCTAACATGGATGGAACTGGAGAGTGTTATGCTTAGTGAAATAAGCCAGTCAGTGAAGGACAAATATCATATGATCTCACCCATTACGGGACAATAATGAGCAAAACTAACAACAAGCAAAACAGAACCAAGTATATGAATACAAGGAATAGGCCTTCAGTGGTCAGGGGGAACGGGGTTGGGGGGAGGGGGAAGGTAGAGGCAAAGAAGGGGAGCATCTTAGACAAGAACCTAGTATAAAGGAACCATGGACATAGACAACAGGTGGGATTGACTTTGGGGGGAATAGGTGGGTGGGGAGGGGGACAGAGGGGAGCAAAAAGGGGATGGATGTAATACAACCACAATAAAATTAAAAAAAAAAAAAAAAAATGGCCTTCTTAAAAGGCCCATCACCAGGAAGAAGCATTTGTATTCATCTCATTCCATTTGGTGCATAATAGCTTTCTTGAAATACATAGAATTATTTTTACATAAAATACTACCAAATATCACATTATATTTCCATAGTTAATTTTAGTGTTTTTTAGTTTTGAAGGATTTTGTTTTTATATAATTTTTAAAAGTTTGGGGTATGAAAATAATTTTCTTTTGTGTAAAGAACAGTTATTAGAAGTGTTCAGTAACTCTCTTAACCCTCTGAGGTAAAGATTATTAGCCCCATTTTCCATATGAGGAAACTGACTTTTAGTTGAATGTGTTTTTCCTGATGGAGTTAGAACACAGGCATGTGTGACTTCAAATCCTTTGTCTTAATCAGGATACGATCCTGCATTACCCTGTCAAAAATGTTATGGAGGAACCAAAATCATAAGGCAAGTACTGAATGCAAGTAGGGAAAGGTACATAGGAAGACAAACAGGAAACGATGGCATATAAGTGTAAAAATTTATGTACATGGACACATGGAATAGTCTGTATTAAACTATATACAATTTATATTAAATTAACTATATGCAAATTATATTAAATTATACAGACTATTCCATGTGTCCACAGCATTCTAAGAATAAGAATTGGTGTGGTTTGAGATGTTCACAGAAGAAGCAGGCTAAAAGAATGGTTAGAATTTAGGTAAGCAGAAAGAAGACTTATCAGGTGGAGTAAATTCAGCTTTGAGAAACAACTACTATAAATACAAGAGACATTGTGATTGATGGTCTGTTAAGTCAACAAAAATCTGAAGGCCTATCTTGTACAAGTTACACTATGGAGATGTAGAAAACACTAAAGCTGCCAATAAAGGTGTTATAATACAGACAGTCCTTACTTTGCATGCACTGTATTAATGGAAATTTGCACATCAGAATCGTGTCCATGCTTTATACATTTCTGTGGTGACAGGGGTTTAATCTCAGTTCTGGTATGTGTAAGTTTCCGTTATCATGGCATCATATAAAGGGAGGACAGTGGGTAGTTTAGTTTGAGAGATAAAATGGAATGGAACATTTGTTGGGAAGTGGTAAGAAATATGTTGAATTAGAGCATATAACTGGATATTGGTGAGTTTTGAATGATAGTCAAAGGACATTAGTCTTGGCATGCCAGGAAAATAAGGTATCCCTATAACGCTTTTTTTTTTTCTTTTGCTATCATTAGAGTGATTTCTCCTTAAGGATGGGGAGTGAGGGACTCAGTGTCTTAGCATTTACCCATAATTATGAGGCATATTAAAGGCTGTTTCAATTTTGAGTATATTTATTTAACAATTCAGCACAATTTTATTGAGAATTTTAGTAGAGTGGTTAAAGGCCTAGGTACTAGAAATGGACTGTTCAGATCCTATCTACTGACTGACCAGAGTTGAACAAGTTACTTAATAGGCTTGTTTCAAGGACCGTATGAGTTGCTATTTACAAGATGCTTAGTGTGTCATAGGTGTAGTGAGCACTAGGTAAATGTGAGCTTCTGTTAGCTATCTTAGGGGCAGGCACTAGAAATGCATAGATAAATAGAAAATATGTCTCTGCCCTCCAGTTGTTTAAACATTTATAAACAAATAAAGCCATGTAATTAGTAATAGGTACTGTTTTTCTATGTTCCAGTTACTACCTTCAGCATTATATATTGCACTATCAATTTGTTACTTTTAAATAAAACCTTGTTATTATCTGCTCCCATTTTGCATACGAAGGAATCTCGGTCTTAGAAGGAAGGAGTGTCTTACCTATAATTATATGAGTATAGTTAAGTTTTAAAATCAATAATTTTTACAGTAGCTTGATATTTGAACCCAGGCAGTCTGACCCTAGATCCTTAACTCTTAATGGCCAGTTTATGGCATTATGTTACCATAGAGATTTGCATAAGATGCAGTAAGAATGAACAGGAAGGCATCTATCTAGGAAGGCTAGAGAAGGCATTGTAGAGGAGGTTATATTTGAGCAGGGTGTTCAAGGAGTGAGTAACAACAATTTACTGTTGAATATGAAGAGGAAGGCATTTCAAATAGAACAGTTTAGGGTTAAAAAAGCTTAATGAACCCTTGAAGCTGGATGTAGTAATTTGGCTGGAGTTCAAGTAAGAGATGAAGTTGAAAAGTAAGTATAGACCAGATCACTGAGATCCTATGGTATATGTTAAGGAGTTTGTACTTTATTTTTTAGTTACAGTACTTTTGTTTTGTATTTAAGAGACCAGGGAAAAGGGGGAGAGAGAGAGGGAGGGAAACATTGATGAGAAAGAGAAACATCGACTGGTCGCCTCTTGACAGTCCCTGACCAGGGCTGAACCTGTGACCCTTCGCTTTGTTGGATGATGCCCAAACTGCTGAGCCGTACCAGTCAGGGCATTATAGTAGCTTTTTAAAGTAGTAGCTCTTGAAGGGCCACTGAAGAATTTTTAAAAAGAGGGTGACATGATTTTATTTGTATTTAGAAACTCATCCCTGGTGATGTGGTATGTAGTGGTTTAAAGAATACCTGAACAAGGACATCTATCAGTCTAGTGATTATAGTAGTTAGAATGAGAGGTGACTAGGGTCTAAATGAAGGTATAGGAGGGAGGTATAGTATACAGAGATTTTGAGAAAGATTTAGTATCAAATGGAAAAGATAATAGTGTTGGATAAGAAGACAGTTGAAAGAGAAGATGGAACCAAATAGGTTTCCTGTTTTCTATTTTGAGTACATGATGATTAAATGTGGTAAGAGGTGCTTTCTTAGATGGATGAAGAGAGCATGTTTACATAAATTGGGGATCTGTGTAAATTTTAAAAGGGAAAAATTTACAAATACAAAAAAGACTTGTATTTGAAGGTCAGGAGGACTTTGTGTAGGAACTTTGCCAGGTTATCAGCATAGAGGTGTTAGGTGAAACTACCTAGGTAATAGCTAACATTATCATAGATAACATTCATTTAACAAGAAGTATTCCTGAGTACTAGTTACTATGTGCCAGACACTGTATGTACAAGAGTGAACAAAACTTTTTTTTTTAAATTCTTATCCTCTGTAGCTTATAGTTTAGTTGGGGTGGCAGTGGTAAGGGGTATACCGTATGGTAGGGTTATGGAGAAAAATCAGGGGAGGGAGAGAGAAAATTCAGAGGAAAGGATGGATTTGTGCAATTTTCAATTGTTGTGTTAAGGAGTGATTATTAGAAACCTGAAGGCGGTAAGGCTGTGAACCATATGAATATCGGGAGCAGAAGTGCAGAGACCTTGAATCGGGATTTGTGTTTAGCATGGTCAAAGAAATACAAGAGGAGGCCAGTGTGGTTAGAGCTGTGTGAAATACCCGCACTTGTCCGAAGCTCAAGAAATAAACTTGGAGACAGAAGTACAGTGAAAGTGAGGCTTCAGGGCCAGTCTTGCAAGATCAGGTGTCTGTTGAGCAGGCATGCCCGGCAGAGGTGAGTGAGGCTTCTGTCTCCTAGTGTGCAGGCCTCTTTCCCCGGTTCCTTGTTGGCTCAGTACTATGGGAGGTAGTCTTCCTGGTGGTATCTAAAAGGTGATTGGCTGTCCCCCCAACTCTTGGTCCCAGAGGCTTTGGTAGGAGTCCCTCCAGCTCTTTGTCCCAGAGGCTTTGGTAGGAATTCACCCCCAGCTCTTTGTCTTGGCTCCCCAGGGACCCTCCAACTGTTATTTTGCAGTTTGGTAGTTTATTACATTGCATGTGCATGCTATCCCCCTAATAATTTCCCACTAGTCCTATAGGCATTACTATTCTGAAAATAAACCATTAGTAAATATCCTTGTTCTTACAGAGCTGAGAATAGAAATTTAGGTGATCAAGATAGGAAAGTAATGGGTGGGCCAGATTTTATAGGGTTTTTTAGACCATTATAAGGACTATGGTTTTTATTCTGAATGAGATATGAATTCTTAGAGGATTGTGATCAGAAGAGTGACACAATCTGACATAGGTTATAACTGAATTGCTCTGGCTTCTGTGTAGATTGAAGGGAGGAAATACAAAAGCAAGAATTTAGGAAGCCGTTAGCATTATTCAAGTAAGAGATAGGAATCATTGTGGTAGTGGTGGAATGGGAATTCTTGACTGTGCTCATTAGTATATGCAGTTGGATTGTGTAGTTATGGAAACAAGGAATCAAGGATGACACCACAGCACAATTGGAGAAGAACGTCACCATTTACTTAGATGGAGGTGAATACAGGAGGGGGTGCTTTGGGGAAAAGAGTATCTGAAATTTGATTTTTGGACTGTTCTACTTGAGAATCAAATAAGACATTTAAGAGGAGAACTATCTCGTAGACGATGGGATGTATGTGTCTGGAGTTCAAAGCACAGGTTTGGGCTCAAAATTTAAATTTAGGACTTTTCGGCATTTAAAGAAATAAGACTAGATGAGATCACCAAAAGAGAAGAGAAGGACTTGAGGAGACTTGGGATATTTCAACTTTTAGAGATTGGTGAAAATGAGAAGGAACAGCTAATTAAATAATAACTCCCCATTTCTTCCTCCCTCAGCCCCTGGCAACCACCATTCTACTTTCTGTTTCTGTGAATTTAATTACTATTTAGGTAGACTTCATATAAGTGAAATCATGATATTTGTCTTTTTGTGTCTGGCTTATTTTACTTAATGTGTTTTCAAGGTTCATCTATATTGTAGCATGTGTCAGAATTTTTTTTATTTAAGATTTTATTTATTATTTTTAGAGAGAGGGGAAGGGAGGGAGGCAAAGAGGGAAAGAGACATTAATATATGGTTGCCTTTCACCTGCTTCCAGCTACGGACCTGGCTGGAGACCTGGCTTGCAGCCTGGTTAGGTGCCCTGGTGCCCTGGCTGGGAATCGAACCAGCGACTTTGGTTCGCAGGCCAGAGTCTTATCCACTGAGCCACCAGCCAGGACCAGAATTTCTTTTTTAAGGCTAAATAATATTTTATTGAATTTACCACATCTTTGTTTATCCATTCATTTGTCAATGTACACTTGGGTTGCTTCCATCTTCTAATTCTCGTAAATAATGCTGCTGTGAACAAGGGTGGACAAATATTTGTTCAAGTTTCTGCTTTCAATTCTTTATATATCCAGAAGTGGAATTGCTGGTTCTGCTGATTCATAAGGTAGTTCTAGGTTTAATTTTTTAATGTTTTATTTTTGAGGAACTGCAATACTGTTTTCTGCAGTGGCTGTACCATTTTACATTTCCATCAGCAATGCCAAGAGTTCAGTTTCTTCACATCCTTTCCAACACTTGTTATTTTCTGGGTTTTCTGTTGTTGCTGTTTCTGTTACTCTATTTTTTGACAATTAGCCATCCTAATGGATGTGAAGTCAAATTTCATTGTGGTCTGCATTTGTATTTCCCTAACGATTAGTAATATTGAGCATCTTTTCATGTGCTGTTGGCTATCTGGGTTTTTTTTTGTTGTTGAGAATGAAAAAAATGTATAACTCATTTTACAGTAAGATCTCACTTAACTCAGTTATTGGCAAAACATGATTTGAAATGACATGAGACTATATATATTCTTTACTTATCCCATTTAATGTAAATATTCATGTGTTTTGCTAAAGAAATATCAGTGATATCTGATTATGAAGTGTTCCCCAAATCCTACAGGAGTTGTTGATTTAAGATACGTGTACGTACTGTAATACTTTCCTAACATCAGAAAAATTCAGGATTCCAAAGCACATTCTCTTCCAAGAGTTTTAGGTGAGAGTTTGTGGACTTGTAGCTTCATTTCTTTGAAAAACTAAGTTCCAGTTCAGAAAAAGGCTTTTGGAATTCAGAATTTTAATTAATTTGAGGGCAACTCACGTTCTGAACCTTGCATTTCCCCTCATCTTTAAAGTGAGTTTATCATTTCCTTCTTTGAGGAGTGGGATTGTGGGGATTCAAAGAGATAACAACATAGGCTGGGAGGTTGGCTCAGTAGGTGCTCCACAAACGCTGCTTTGCTTGCTTTCTCCAGCCGCTCTCTCCACGTGGGTGTATGTGAACTCACGCTTACATAGCTCTTGCATCATGTCACTTTTAATCCCTAATGAGTAGACTTATGTTTTATTATGGTGTTTCTATGGGAAAATGTTCAAATAACAGAAAGGCATTTCTTCTCCCCACATTTCGCATTCTCTTATTGATGATAAGGGTGCCATACGACACTCTCGTCTCATAATGTCCTTTTCCCAGGGAAAGTGGAAAGGAAGGTCAAGGGGGGAGTTACTAGTGTAGTGTAGGGCAAAAGGAAGGGGGTAGGGCTGTATCTACATGAGTTGTTATTTCTGTATTTGTACCAGATCCAGACTTGAGGGTACTGCAAGAGTGGCCTCTATATGTTGAAAATTGGAATTAGATAAGTCATTTAATGGAAGTGGAGTTTTTGTAGACGAGTAATAATCTTTTTCTATAAACTGCTAGTAATAAAAGTCCCATTGTCTAGAACAGACATAAAGTTATCTTTTGGCTTAGCTGACATGCTAGCACATTTATTGTTCTTTTAACAAGATTAAAAAGTCCATGCTTAATGGCCTGGAATATATGTCACTTATAAAGATCTTGGCGTATTCAAATGAGGAGGGTATAAAGAGGCAGAACTTGAATTCATAGTTTTAAAAAATATTTTATACTCTCAGCCATATCAGATACCTGCTGCTTTGGAAAGTTGCATGTTTTAACAAAAGAGTATTTTAGCTGAAATTTCAATAAAATGGCCTAGCAAAGGTGATCTTGTTATTTGATTGGCAATTTGACTTTGGCAAGTACTGGGTTAATGAGTGTTTTAGATGAAGCTGTTGCTTCCTCACAGCATAGAGCCTTTGTTAACTTCTAAACCTTAGCAAGTAAAAACATACTGGCTCAGGGGAGCTTACACCAGGGAATTGGAGGTGGTGGAGTACAGAGGTGGATAGGTGCATGTGCCAGAGCATTTTATACCGCACAAAGGCGAGGGAGCGGGAAAATCTGCTATGAGTCTAATTTTGCACAGACACTCTTAGTTGTGGTGATGTGCAAACAATTATACTGGAACTGGATATTCAGTTTCACTTCAGGCATCCACCTGGAAGAGCACCGAGCAGCTGATGGGAAAGCTGTGCAACAGCAGACAGTGCTACAGCAGCAGGTGCATGTTTTCAACTTTCGTGCTTCCTTTTTAATACTTGGCCCAGGAAATTAGATATGGTTTCTGGTATTTGGTTATTCTGCTATTTTCTATACTACTTGTCCTTATTTTGAACTATGAAGATAGGTTAAAAAATACTGCTTTATGAATTAGGATACTTGGTTTTGGAGTGTAGTTTAAAGGACAATGTTTTTGAAACCTACAAAGTTCTATTTTGGTTTGAGAAATGAAAAAAAAAATCCTGCTTTAACCCTTTCTGTCCATTTCCTTATGTTTTTGTTTTTGGAAGATCCCAAGTAGTCCCTGGGGATCCATCCAACTTATAGATGTTTGTCTTTTATTTTGGTGTCTAAAGGAGAGGTTGAGGTTTCATTTCACCTGGCTGTATTCCAGTATGAAACTTGAGATAAGTCCCTTGGCTTTTTATAAAAGAAAACAGAAAGACCAAGGAGAGTGTGCAAATGAATCGTGAAGAGGCTTCTTCCTTAAATGAATTTCTATTTAAAAAGTTAATTTAAAAAAATCTCTGATCTTTTCAGGTTTATAGAAGGTGTGTGTTTGTGTGTATCTGTCTTCTGCGTGTCTGTCTTATGGGTTCCAACAAAGGACTTTTAAAATCTTTCAGTGGTTTTAAAGCATTCAATTGAAGGATAATTTTGATGTTCATTTGATGAAGAGTTATTAAACTTGGGTTTGATTAGGCTAAAATTCTAGCTCTTTTTCTTTTTTTAAAGGAAATTCTTTTTTTTTTTTTTCTTTTTAAAGATTTTATTCATTATTTTTAGAGGAAAGGGCAGGGAGGGAAGGAAGAAGGGAGAGAAGCATCAGTGTATGGTTGCCTTTCACTTGCCTGCAGCTACAAACCTGGCTGGAGACCTGGCTTGCAACCTGGTTATGTACCCTGACTGGGGAACTGAACCATCAACCTTTGGGTTCGCAGGCTGGCACCTATTTACTGAGCCACCAGCCAGGGTAGCTCTTTTTCTTGAGTCAGTGAATGTTTATAGAATATCCATGATAAATACGCATATATGTATATATGTATTTTATACATAAAATACATGTGTATGTATATATGAATATGTTGCTACATGCAGAGCAAATCAAACTGCCCTTGAATTTAATGTTTTAAAACCTAATCTTGGCCCTGGCTGGTAGCACAGTGGATAAGGCGCTGGTCTGTGAACCCAAAGGTCGCAGGTTCGATTCCCCAGCCAGGACACATAACCAGGTTGCAAACCAGGTCTCCAGTCAGGTCTGTGGCTGGAGGCAGGTGAAACGCAACCATACATGGATGTTTCTCTCCCTCTCTGCCTCCCTCCCTTCCCCTCTTTCTAAAAATAATGAAATGAAATCTTAAAAAAAAAAAAAAAAAAAAAAAGCCTAATCTTTGTAGTCCTTAACATAACAGTGGTTTATGTTGGAATTGCTGGTGTGGAAGTCTTAAAGGCTTCACAAGTTACTCTTTCAACAAAGTGAAGTTACTCAGATTATTGCAGGGATGAGGGCATAGGGGTTGTTTTCATTATAAATAGAAGTAGATAAAAGGGCTAACAGTATGTATATAGCAGAGTATATTCTTTTCCTTTGATCAACTCTGAAGAGCTACTATTAAGGGGAATTTTAGGGGTAGTTTAAAATGAACTGAAGACTTCTGATACTTGTTCTGCCATATTCTATTTTTTTTTTTTTTTTAAGATTTTATTTATTATTTTTCTCTCTCCCTTCCCCTCTCTCTAAAGAGAGATGACAGTGTATGGTTGCTTTTCACTTGCCTCCAGCTACGGAGACCTGGCTTGCAACCTGGTAATCCACTGTGCCATGAGCCAGGGCTTGTTTTGCCATATTCTTTTTCTCTTGTTCTTAAATTCTACTTTCCCAAAGCAGAGAGTCATGTTTTTCTATTCATGCTCACATACTCAATAGGTTGTTTCTGTGATCAATTGAGGCGCTATATATGACCTTGGCAAGTGTGCAGCACCCTCTCCCCCCAACTTGTTATATGTGATTCTTTTATATTCTCAAATGCCAGCAGTTTCACTTCAATAACTAAATAATTAAGGGCATGAGTTTAGTTGAGGAAAGTATTCACAGTATCATTAAATATGGAAATCCAGTGACACCAACCGTATTAAGGTTCTAAAATTTATCAACATTCTTATCTTCATTTGGGTGTTTTATTTAAGAAATAATACAGCTTATTAGCTTGTTCCTAGCTTTTTTTGTTCTCCTGTGGAATTCTGAGCTGACAACATTTAGGTTTGTATTGGGTTTTTTGTTTGTTTGTTATCTATCTCAGTGTATTTACTGTAGCTAAATTTTGTGTTGTATTTTTTGCCTGTGCAGAAAGTTGGAGTGACTGGTCCACCTGATCCACAAGTCCGGTGTCCCTCTGTCATTGAATTTGGGAAGTATGAAATTCACACCTGGTACTCTTCCCCATACCCACAAGAATACTCAAGGTATGTTTTGAGAGACCCTTTACCTTCTGTTTATAAATTCACAGAACTCCAGCACTAGGAGGGATCTTGGGGGCATTTCAGTCTGTTTCATCTATCTACATTTGAGGTAACTGGTGACTTTTAATTATCAAGAAGAGCAGCCACTTAATCCCAGTTGGCATTAGATTTGTTTTCCTGTCACCTGTCCAAAAGCAGATATTTAAAATTGAAAACTTGATACATGGTCAGAATGAAAGGGGAACATGTTTTCTTAAAGACAGACTTGCCTTCATACCTCACACTAAGAATTAAAGGAGAGAAGGAGATAGAGATTCTTATATTTAGCCTATAAATAAAGTTTCAATGAGTAGTGTAATCTTTTATCTAAATTTTTATAACTTAAACTTAATGGTTATTTTCCCAGGAATAATTGGACAAATGGTATTAAATTATATATAAATAGCTCAGGCTTTCATATATATAAATTGGTCACCAGCTTTTTAGGATGGAGGCAATGTGCTTAGTAAAGCCAAATTTGTTTCATGACTCAACTATAATGTTTACAAGCCATATAACCTTAGAAGTTATGCAACTCAGTTTCCTTGTCTTTAAAATGGAGATGGTAACAGTACTGACCTCATAGGGTTTATTGTGAACATTGCATGGGTTAAAACATAAATCATTTGTAAAAAGGTAAATGCTCAGTAATAACATAAGTTATTATTACTATTTTTTCCCCTTCAGGATGTAAATTAAGAGTTAAAAAATAAGATTTGGTCAAAAAAATTAAACGCTGATTTATCATTTAAAGTATAGTAGTTATATTAAAGCTCTTTTTAATCTGTAAATTATGCATCTCATGGTTTCCCATTTAAATAAGCCATGGTTCTCTGCGGGTTAAACACCTATTCAAAGTACTCATTTATGACTTTTTACTTATCAAGTAACATTGTTTGTCCAAAATATAAGCAAAATTAATTATAACAACATTAATTCATTTAGCGCTTTACATTGTACAAGAGTGCTTTAACATGGCTTATTTCCAGGAAGCTGGGAATAGGCCAGTATTTTTCTTTTCATGTAAATTGTTGTCTAGTTTCTAGGTATAGCAGAAGTAGAAAAATAGGAGAATGTTATTACAGACACAGACTTCAGTGACCTGTGTACACACACGTACACACAGAAAAATAAACCCAGAAGAGAAAGCAAAACTCCAGGAAATTAACACACAAGCTCATGAACACAGTTGAGAGCCATTTATTACAGTGTCTGTTAGCCTTAAACACGGTGGTATACCTTTTAGTTTTTTAAAATTTTATATTTACTGATTTTAGAAAGGCGGATGGAGAGGCAAAGATTGATTTGTTGTTCCACTTATTGCTGCATTTATTGGCTACTGGGTTTTTTTGTTTGTTTTGGGCTGGGTACAGTGAACTTTATTGATGGCACATGACAAGGTAGGGCTCCCTAGGCCCCTCCCTTCTTCATAGGGGGTCTAGGGTGGAAACTGGAAGTTAGGAGATTCTCAGTATTGAGGGGTCAATTTGGAGCAAACATTCCTCAGCAGCTCATGGCCTCTCTTCCTGTTGCTGGGGTTGCTGGGGTTGCTGGTCCTGGGGGCTCCTACTCCATGGTGGCCGTGTGGACAATAAGGTCCACAATCCTGTTGCTGTCATTGACTACTTCTTGTATGTGTCCTGACCCGAGAGCAAACCTGTAGTCTGGGCATATTGGGATGATGCTCATTGAACTACCCTGTCAGGGCCACACTGTGATAAATCTTTAAAGCAGTGTTCTATTTATATCGTGAAATAACAATAATCTGAGTTTGTTTTAAAAAAGGCAAGAGTACTGTTATCATGGGATATCCTCCACTCTTGAGCTGTTAGAGCCTAGTTTCATAATAACCTCTTTGTTACAAGATCATATTGAAATCTTCAGTAGACAGATTCCTACATAATTGAGTAGCTTAGAAAGTTTTCTCAACCTTTGATCCCATTCATGACTTGATTTGATGCATAGATTATGCACAGCCCCAGTTACTGAAGAGCAATATTCTTCAAGTCTTTGGATGGCCATTAAATGATGGAGTAATATTGATGAAAGGAGAATAAAAATATTCATGTAGTTACCATTTGTTGAGCTTAATACTGAACTACTGAACATCTCTGGAGTAATTCTGTGAGATGGATGTTACTGTTTACAGAGCAGGGCCCAGCAAACTTACTCAAGACTGTACGGTTTAAAGCGGCAGAACCAGGATTTAATGGCAGTTTTCTCTTTCACATAGCCATAACCTTTCACCACCGTGCTTGCACTGCTCCATGTAGCATCCGTATCTAGATTGGTCTGCTATGGCCTGTACCTTTATCTATCTATCATCTATCTATCTAGATTTTATTCATTATTTTTAGAGAGAAAAGGAGGGTGGTAGGAAGAAAGGCAGAGAAACATCAACATACAGTTGCCTTTCACCTGCCTCCAGCTTGGGACCTGGCTTCTAACCTGGTTATGTGCCCTGGCTCGGAATCGAACCAGCGACACTGATTATCTTTTATTTAAATGATATTTATTACCATTTTTATTATGGTATAAGGTTTTAGTACAAGTTGACCTATTATGAAGGCTATATAAACTGCTACTGTTTTGAATAATATTCAAAAGCCAAGAAAGAATTCCTGGGAAGATTATTTGCATCGTTGTAGAAGGAAGAGAAATAATGCTTGCAAAGCACACAGCTGCAGCTCAGCCCTAACTGCGCAGGCTGGGCTGTTGTCATAGTGGCTGACTTTAGATTTCAGGTGTGGGAGCTGCACCCCATGAAGAAGTTGATCAGAGCAACCATGCATCTGTCTGATAGGCAAGTGCCAGGTGCTGCCAGGAAGATGACCAAACCGGAGCAACCAGCAGTATTCTTCAGGGCTAGGAGTAGTCATAATTTCTATAAATACACTTGATTTCATGTGACTTAATGTTCCAGATGATTTTTTTTTTTCAATGAGACTCATTTGTACTATTACTAGAGAAAATACTTTGTTTTTTCAGGAGTTTTATTGGATTATTCCCTTCAGAACAACAATGTTATCCCAAGGGGCATGTTATTATAAAGAGGCTTTTAAAATTTTTTTTTTTTTTTTTTTAGCAAAAGTGAATTGGAATGAAGTAGATCATCATGCTTCTTGCTTTTGCTGTATTTTTTTTTTAATTTTATTGTTGTTGTATTACATCCATCCCCTTTTTGCTCCCCTCTGTCCCCCCACCCACCCACCCATTCCCCCCAAAGTCAATCCCACCTGTTGTCCATGTCCATGGTTCTGCTGTATTATTTTTCATATTATGTTTGCTAAAGTGTTTTTTCACTCATCAATAAAATGATTTACATCTTGCTATTCCAGAGAAATAGCATGAACTTATAACTTATCCAGTAAGACTTGGCAGTAATTTTATCAGAGATTTTGTTTCTTCTGATGTTGTCTCGAACAACTTGCTTACCTAAAAGAACTTTTTAAAAAATGATGCCTTCTCTCATGGACCTTAATAAATTGTATTTCCTTTTCATGTCTCTGTACTGAGACCTAAAAGTTTAATTAGATGCTTTTAAAGTTCACATTTATAGACAGCCTGCAAAGGAAATAGGCAAAGTAGCCTAGGGAACCTTTCTTTTCCATGTTCTTGGCTCTTGCTTCTTGCCTTAATTTATGTTAGTTACCCGTTTTACTCAGTACTTTATTTTGGAATAAGTTTTGTACTAATTATACTTTAAGGTTGTTTTGGTTTGGCTAATACTAGAGATTTTGAAAAACACTGTTACATATCACACTTAAAAATATTATACAACAACAATTCCTTGGAGGCTTTTTAGGGTTCTGAATGGAACTTTAAAAATAAGATGTGAGATTTATGGAAAGAATTAATGTGAATCCCCAAGAAAGAAGGGGGAAAAAAATCACATGTCCTTTCCCACCCTCATTTTAGCATAAAACACTTAGTGCTTACAGGACTAATGTTCCATAAATGCATCTTGGGAAAGGGTTTAATTGAATGCTGAATGTTTTTAGAAAAACAGTTATGCTTCAAAACTACTTCTAAAGTAGAACTTGAAAGAAATAGTTATGGTCTTCATACTTTAATAGATCAAACATTTATGTGTGTTAATCTACTTTAATTCCAGGATAATCTTTTTTTTCTTTTAAACCTCACTGGAGGATATGTTTATTGATTTTAGAGGAGAGGTGGAGAGAAAAGAAAAACATCAATGTGAAAGAGAAATGTTGACCTGTTGCCTCCCATATGTACCTGGACTGGGGATTAAACTAGCAACATTTTGGTGTTTAGGATGGTGCTCCAGCCAGTGAGCCACCTGCCGGAGCCAGGGTTATCTTTTTAAAGCATATCTATCCAAACTGATAGCACCTGAATTCATGAGTTTTTAAAGTTTCCTTCAGTCTCAATACTTACAGTAATTTATTTGGATTATATATATTTTATCATCAGTATCATTCAGGGTTCTGCATATGCAGTTTTAATGATAGTATCAGATTTCCAGGGCATGACCAGTTCTGGACACAGTTCAGGATGCAGGGGTCACATGAGGTGTGTATTTTATAATGGAAGAGTCAGGTGGTCTTCTAGATTCAGACTAAAATAGGTATAAAAACTGCTGGTTTTTAAATTTAGGTTATGTTCCTTCCATTACTTTACAACCAATCTGATCACTTAACTTTATTGGCTACCTCCTCATAAAAGGGATGTTACAGGGAAGAAGTCCTATTAAATTACTGCTCAAGGAGCCAGACTGTTGAATAAATATGAAATAATAGAGAACATTAAAAAGAATAATTTGAACTTTTATTTCATTTGTTCAAAAAAAGACTTTTGAGTTGCAGAATTTAATGTGATATTTAACCAAAAGGAAAGCCAGAATTTCGGGGTGGAAGGAATGAGGCACTATAATATGTCCTAACTTGAAAAAACATATTCACTATTATAATTGTATACTTAAAAAGAGATACAAAATTAGTTCTGGCTGGTGGCTCAGTGGGATGGCACTGGCCTGAGAACCCAAAGGTTGCTGGTTTGGATCCTAGTCAGGGCACATAACCAGGTTGTAAGCTGGGTCTCCAGCCAGGTCTGTAGCTGGAGGCAGGTAAAAGGCAACCATACATTGATATTTCTCTCCCTCTCTTCCCCTCTCCCTAAAAATAAAGAAATGTAAGCTTTTAAAAAATATGTTTTTAAAAAAAGGATATAAAAAATTTGCCTTTATAATACTCACTCGATGTCCATTTCAGTCAGCACTGTTTACCTAGTGTACCTAGCACAGGGCCTGACACACAGTAAATAGTCAACAAATGTTTATTTTCTTATATTAATAAAAGGAAAGAATCTATAGCTTGACAAAAGCTTTATTTATTGGTGTGTTCTAAAGGTAGACTTTATTTTATACTTGCTAGAAATTATTGAGGAGGAGAGAATGTGAGGTATTGTTATATGTCTGAAGGTGGTAACTTTATAAAAGACTACGAAGTATCAGTCTAATAGGAAGAACATAGAATTAGGTGTCTTGATTTCTCACCCTTGCTGTCCTGCTGTTAGTTGGATACTGTTATCCAAATTAATTTTATCTATATAGTTTTTCTTTAATTTGATTAATGGGGTTATTGATACATTCTCTGTCTTTTTACCTGTGTAGTAATGAGTGTCAAAAATGAATTGCTGTGAAAGTTTAAAGTCTTACAAAATATAAAGCCCTGTCTTTAAAAAATTTTTGTTTACAGGCTACCTAAATTGTATCTTTGTGAATTCTGTCTAAAATATATGAAAAGTAGAACTATTCTACAGCAGCACATGAAGAAATGTGGTTGGTTCCATCCTCCTGCCAATGAGATTTACAGAAAAAATAACATATCTGTCTTTGAGGTAAAGTAGATGTTTAGTAGTTATCCATTTCAAATATAGTGCCATCTGTACTGTATCTAAGTGAGGAGCTTGCTTTGTTTCTGAAATGTTATTTTACTGTTGTTCACTCACTATTAAGTCAGATAATTCTATGTGGGAAGCAGAATTAGGCCAACACGAATGGTACCAAGTTTATAAGCTTGATCCAGAATAAATTGTTTTCTATTTTGTTAAATTAATGATTAATTATAATACATCTTACTATTTCTCATACCATTGAGAAGGAAAATGTACTGTTAATGATTTGTAAGACTTCCATTTGGTTATAAAACGTCAACCAATTTTACATAGAGGTGATTAAATTTTGTCTTAGAATCTATGAACAGTGGTGTTTAAATGAAAAGATTTCTGTTGCTCTATTTAAAGGGCTATTTTGTAGAGGTATGTTTAAATAGCAGTAGTAAATCTGACCATATTTTCCTGTCATGATGATATGACTTATGCTTTGTTTTTCTTCTTTGTTTTTAGTGGGCTTTAATTTACTGATCCTCAGTTCTGTGGTTTGATTGCCAAGCATGGAATACCTGCCATGTGCTCAGTTCTGTTAATTACTGGAAGTTACATTACTAGAATGGGCAGAATTTCAGATTTTCAGTATCTGCTCAGTTGCTCACTTTCTTGATCATCTTCCCTTAGCTTTTACTGTAGTTGAGGCGGAGAAAAGGGGAAAGAGAAAGAGAAAGGGTGTGGTATACAGTGCTGTTTCAGAATACCCAAGAGTAAATTGTTTCTTGGCTTTAGCATATATTAGTCTGTATTTTTTTTTAATTATTATTTTTAGAGAGAGGGGAAAGAAGAGAGGGAGAGAGACATCAACGCGTGGTTGCCTTTCACCTGCCTCCAGCCAGGTTACAGGCTGGAGACCTGGCCTGCAACCAGGTTATGCAGCCTGGCTGGGAATCAAACCAGCCACCCCTGGGTTTGTAGGCCGGTGCCCCATCCACTGTGCCACCAGCCAGGGCCCAGTCTATATTTTTAAAGATATAATATTAAATTACTAAAATTATTGAAGAGGTTTCAGTCTTGAAATGCCAATATTTTAGGGGCCTAATTGTGGGCATACATTGGCATTTTCATAAAAGAGCAAGTTTAGTAACTCCCAGGAATGCAAGGTGTCATGAACAACATAGTCTAGTGTACTGCTACTGATCTTGGCTAACTGAAGTCCAAAAAATATCTCATTTGCTGATTGCCAGGGAACCTGCTTAGTGCCTCTGATGATAGTTAAATCTCCCTTGGTAGCTTTTTTTGGGAGTAAATCTGATTATGGCAAACAACATTGCTTCTGGCTGCTGGCACAAATCAGATTATAGTTATACCTTGTTTTATTTACATATGTATTTTAGAAGCAGTTGCCTTTAGACCTTCTGTTATATTAAATACTTTTTAAAAAGGAATCAGATCAGCTTGCTATCTGAAGGATTCCTGCAATCTTGTTATAAAAGTAAAAAGTGCTGTTTCTAAAATGACCATCATGTCCTTATCTATCTACTGTGTATTGTTGAATATAGTAGTTTATATATAGTGTATTTAATTGTCTTAAAACAGCAGGTACCGTAATCCTTTCAAAGGATAGTTTCCAGGTTCCAGCGTGTTCTGATCACTGATAGCTTCTTTTAGGCTGGACTGGGAATACTCAGAGGTGCTTGTAACTGATGTATGTTCTGGAACTGAAGAGGCACCGTTAACCATCTTGTTCAATTTTTTTTCTTCTAGGTTGATGGGAACGTGAGTACCATTTATTGTCAGAACCTGTGTCTCTTGGCAAAGTTATTTCTTGACCACAAAACACTCTATTACGACGTGGAGCCATTTCTTTTTTATGTACTAACGCAGAATGATGTCAAGGGCTGCCACCTTGTAGGCTACTTTTCTAAAGTGAGTACACCAGCTGAAACTTTGTTGGAATTCATATGTAAATCTGAAACAGTCTTTACTGGTTCTCCCTTGGAGACACTCCAGGGTGTAGGATCTTCTGGGTGCCACCTGGCTTTAAAAGAAAGGAAAATGGAAGGAACTCTCAGAAACTTACAAAGTGCCAAAAGGGGCCTGGGTAGCATTCAGTGGACTATGTACTCTCCTAGGAACATGGACTGCTGGCTACACTCAAGAGGCAAAGTTTTAAAATGACTTCTGTTCCTGTGGTGATAATACATAGAACTTGTGAAATAAACAATCATTGCCTGTTTAAGTTCTTTCTCAGCTTAAATCTTCCTAATTTGAATTTTAGGCATAGAAATAAGAGTAAGAAGCCATTTTTATTACAAGATATTTTTCTCCTTCCTTTAATCTTTCATTCTCTTGGGGGGAAAAAGTTTTCTTTTGTAGTCAAACAACATGAAAGATGTTCTTTTTATTTGAGCAAGCCCAAGGTAAAATCTAAGTGCATAAAATAGTTAAGTAGGACAGCTAGCTTTGTAAGCAAGTATTCTGTTAGTAAGCTATTTCAGTAGTTAAGTATACAAGTAATTTAAGACATCTATACTGACTGGTTTATAAAAATATGTTTGTACCCAACACTTGGAGACTGTTTTTGTAGAGTTAAGTACAGTTTCACTTCTAGAGGGCTGCATTGACTTATAATTTGTAGCTTTGCAAATTGATTGGGACTCAGATTCCTCTGCTGCTCATCTTAGGCATTGACATACCATTTTTGAGTTGCAGGTGGTATTGGATGGCATCATTTTATCTTACGATTTTATTCTCCCGGTACTTGTCTTGTGGATAACGGCAATTGCTTAACATTGTCTCATCTCCTCCCAATGGGGTATTTTTCAGTCCATCACCTTAATCACTTGCCACAACTACATGCTCTCAGTGGGGTCTTTTTTTCTTAATGTACATTGTTATTCCCAGTGGACCAGGGCTGTGGTTTTGACAATTAGTCTTTGTTTCTTAATAGTTAGCATTACTGCTCAGTGTTACCAGCTTGTTGCTTTAAAATTGTGCTTTCTTTTCTTCGCCAGGAAAAGCACTGCCAACAGAAATACAATGTTTCCTGTATAATGATTCTTCCCCAATACCAGCGTAAGGGCTATGGCAGGTTTCTCATCGACTTCAGTAAGGATCGTAACATAATTTCTCATTATTTCTTCCTATGGACTGGCAGAGTGTTTGTGAGAGTGTGTGTGTGTGACTTTAAAACTTAAAGTTATATTGATTCCCCAGCCAGGGCATATAACCAGGTTGCAAGCTGGGTCTCCAGTCAGATCTGTGGCTGGAGGCAGGTGAAAGGTTACCATACATAATGTCTCCCTTCCTTCCTGCCTCTCTCCCTCCCTCCTTCTCTAAAAATAATAAAATCTTTAAAAAAAAAAAGAAAAAGAAAAAGAAAACTTTAAAGTTACGAATTTTGCCTTTTGAGTGGACATTAAGTACTTTTACATAGTATTAAATCCCAACTTTTATGTGATAGCAAATACCTTTCATTTACAACTGTTAAATTACAATGGAATTTAGTTTTATGTAGTAATTCTAACATAAAACCATATTAAATATTGTATAATTTCTTAAATTAGCATTAAGAAGTGCAGCACCTGCCTTATTTTCGTTACCCCAAATGGGTGCATTTTTAGATATAGACACACTTCCTTGTGTTAAAGATGCGTGATGTACTTTTAAAAATCTTAAAATTAAACGACACGTAAACAATATTACCTAACTTAAATATTGAAAGCTAAATTTTAAAAAATGTGATGTGGAGCTTGAATATTGTTTTACACATTCATAATCTTGCTGAGAAAGTAAATGTATGTTTGCAATAAATTGTATATTGATTATAAAATAGTGATATTTGAAGGAATGTTTTCTCAGATACTACTAAAAATATTTTTAAAATATATTCAGAAACAGTAGTTTAAATTAAGGACTTTGTTAACAGATAGTTCTTCTAAATATTAGTTAATTATATCACCAGTTTTAAGAAGTTAATTCTTATGTAGACCAGTGAAGCTTTATTCTACTTAGCCTTAGAATATATATGCCTAATCATATTTTATTGAAAATAAAATTGGTTATTTTGTACATTTCCTTGGTCTTTTTTGATTGGTAGTAGAAGTTGGAACTCAGATAATTGTTTTAATATCAGTATATCATTTTGAAATACAATTCATGACTGAACATGCTATGCCATTAAGTGACATAGGAGAAATACTTTATTATGCTATATAAACAACAGTCTGCATCATTATAATGTTTATCTTTAGTTACTTTTCATAGTGTAACATGTTTTCCCACATTACCATTCTTAAATTAAAACTAATTTTAAGTTTTCCTTAATGACAAAGAATCATTTCTTCTGCCATCTCCATTTTTAATACTTTCCTTTAGAATTTATGCTGTTTTTTTCCTCTTTTTGAGTTATGCACAAGACAAGAGGATGAAATAATACTATTATACATTCACAGTGACCCCTCTTGCTGACATACTTGTTTACCAAGAATTATGGTGATAGGTAATTATGAGGAGATCTTTAGGTGCAATGAGAAATTACCATCTAACTCACTCACAGAAGCACCACAGTCTTAATACATATTACACAAACTCTGAGGCATTCTTTTGTGTTGTTCAGTTCACGTACAGCTGTTGCCATCTAGTGGTTTAAGTAAAACACACAAGGGCAGTTCTCTACCAAAGTTCATTAAATAAAACCTTTATTAACTTTAATCTCGATGCAGTCTGTCAGTATGAAGTCCTGATTTTAACAGTTTGAATATTTTAATAATATGATTTATATTTACTACAAAGTAACACTAATACCAATTTATACAAGTTATGCATTTTTCCTGCAAATTAGTTTTCAAGTAATTCTGCAATTTTATTTTTATTTTTTAAATATATTTTATTTATTTTGTTATTACAGTTGTCCCAATTTTTCCCTCTTAGCCCTCCTCCACCCAGTACCCCATTCCCTCCAGCAGTGCCCCCCTTAGTTCATGTCCATGAGTCATGCATATAAGGCAATTTTTTTTTTTCCTTGAAGGAATTTACCTTTGTAGTTATTATTGCCTATAATACTTAGATTAGTTGTGAAAGAAGACATTGTTATTTTGGTGAATTAGCCTGTTTTAGGCTCTCTGACATATTTGTTATTTGGGGGTTTCTTTAGGTTATTTGTTATCAAAGCGTGAAGGCCAAGCAGGGTCTCCAGAAAAACCATTATCCGATCTAGGTCGTCTTTCCTACATGGCTTATTGGAAAAGTGTAATATTGGAGTGCCTTTATCACCAAAATGACAAGCAAATCAGCATTAAGAAGCTAAGCAAGTTGACTGGAATCTGCCCTCAAGACATTACTTCCACACTCCACCACCTAAGAATGCTGGACTTTCGTAGTGACCAGTGAGTATTATGTCTGTTTGTATACCTACAAAGGATATAATCGGGTGGAGTTTTTGCATCTGGTAGCCAAATTATTGATGGAGGCACATAAACTTACACACACACACACACACACACACACACACACACTTCACCTGGTGATCCTTAGACCTCATTTTCCTTCCTATGCTATTTGATACCATTGGCCATATTTTTCTAAACTTTTTTTTTTTTGCCTTCTAACTTTTGAACCTAAACTCCTTTTTCTTCTTTTCTAGTATTGAGAGCTTCTTCAACCTAGAAACAATGTCAGATAAATTATACCTGGGATTTATTTTTACATACATGCTACAAAATGAAATAAAAGTCTAAGGAAAGAGCTCACACTTATATAGAGAGGTTGGGTAGAAGTCACAAAGAAAGAAGACGCTTGAGCTAGAAATATGGAGAATAAGAGACAGTTCAGGGAAGTATCAGAAATTCCAGAGGTGGGAAGTTTGAGACAATAAATGATTGATTAAAATAACTTCATCCAGCCATGATGGGTGTGGCTCACTTGGTTGGGCGTCCCTCAAAGATAAAGGTTGCTGGTTTGATTCCTAGTTGGGTTACATTCCTGGGTTGCAGGTTTGGTCCCCAAATGGGGTGCATATGAGAGGCAACCAATAAATGTTTCTCTCCCTCTCCTTCCCTTCCTTTCCCTCTCTAAAAATAAATAAAACCTTAAAAAATAAGTTTACCCATTGCTGTAGTGGAGTGTGACATATTTTATCTAACTTCGTATTTTTTAGTTATCTTACATGGTGGCATATTTCAGCTCACAGGGCTTACTAGTTTTGAAGCATTTATCATCATCTCCAGGGTTTCCTGGGAGTTACAGCTCCATAGTCATGGTTTGGTACTCCTTGTACATTGTTGATTGCTTTGGTTCCAGATTTGTGATTATCCGCCGGGAAAAACTTATTCAGGATCACATGGCAAAGCTGCAGCTGAATTTGCGACCTGTAGATGTAGATCCAGAATGTTTGCGCTGGACTCCGGTCATAGTCTCCAATTCTGTTGTCTCTGAGGAGGAGGAAGAGGAGGCTGAAGAAGGAGAAAATGAAGAGCCTCAGTGCCAGGAAAGAGAATTGGAGTCAAGTGTAAGGATATGACTAGTCTCTATTTTTGATGGTTTTCATGAGATATGCAAACAACAGTCTGTGTTGGTTTAAGATATACACACACATACATGTAGAGTTCACATTAGAATTTCAAAGTTTATTTTAATGATAAAAATTCCAGGAAAAACTTAGTGTTATTTACTTATTTGGATATTTTTAAGCCTTAGACTATTAGGAGATCCTTCAAATTTGTTGTGTTACTTTACGACGAAATATTTCTCACCAGTGTTCCAATAAGCAGCTAAATTATAAGCTACATAGTTGAAGAATCTGAATTGAATTTAAAACTGACTTGTTAAAAATGAAGTGAAGATACACTTTTCTTAAAATAAGGTATAGAATAACATAGACATGTGTATGTTTTTTAAGAGAGCACTAAATAGTTCAATAGGTAAACAATAGGCCTTTAACCATTAACGTGTTAAAGCCATTGAAGGGAGAGACCATAGTTTTCAGTATTTTTCTTCATGTGATGCATACTTTTTTTTTAAGCCACCCTTTCATTTTCAAAAATCTGTTCCTTTGATAAACATTAACAATTTTATGCCCCTGTTTAATTAAATTTTAAAATGAAATTAAAGATTCAGAATAAAAATAATTACAGAATTTTTTTCAAATATCCCTTTTTCTTGCTCATGTCCCAGAGCCCATCTCTTCTCTGTTTATAAATGTTTATTTCTGAGAAGTTTCATAAGCTAAGATATATAAGAAAAAACCATTCACTTTATTGAAGATAATATTGCAGTGTCTTAAGAGCACTAGCTCTTGGGTCAACCTGCTTGGGTCTATATCCCACCTTCTTCATTTGTCATTGCATGATATGAGGCAAGTGACTTAAACTTTTTGTGCCTCAGTTATGTAATTTGCAAGATGAGTTTATAATTAATTATACTTTATACAATTGTGAAGCTATACCTATAAAGCATTTAGAACAGTGACCATAAGTATTCACATTAGCTATTAAATAATTTTCTTTTTTAAAACTTTTTTTCATAGTATTTAAAAGGTCAGAATAGGAGATATAATCAGGTAAGACTGAAAAATTAACCAGCATGGTTTTATTTTCTAAAATCAGGTGGGAAAGCCTGCATCTCGGGAGAACAAAGAACAAGATTCTTATTCTTCAATAGAAAATGAAAAGAAACCACAAGTTATAGCACCAGCTAGCTCTACACGTTTGAACAAACAGGTTCTTCCCCGTGACAGTCTTCCTGCAAATAATCAGCCAGCTCGGAGAGGCCGCTACAAGAGGAAAAACAAAAAAACCCAGGAACGTTTTGGTGATAAAGATTCTAAACTGCTCTTGGAAGAGTCATCAGCTCCTCAGGAACAATATGGAGAATGTGAGGAAAAATCAGAAACCTCCCAAGAACAATACACTGAAAGTGAGGAACAGTTGGCAGCCTTTCAGGAGCAGCCAAGCCAGGATGGGAAGCCAGACATTCCCAAAAGAAGACTAAGTGAGGGGGTTGAGCTATGGCGAGGACAGTTAAAGAAAAGCTCTGAGGCTTTGAAGTGTAGGTTACCAGAAGGCAATGATAGACTGCCCCGCCGTTATAGTGATGGGGACAGGACTGTCCTTCGGGGCTTCAGTGAGAGTAGTGAGGAGGAAGAGGAGCCAGAAAGTCCCCGGTCCAGCTCACCTCCAATTCTTACAAAGCCCACATTGAAGCGAAAGGTGAGGCATTTCTTTGACATCTTTTTTTCTTCCTCCAGTTGCAGCATATTATATACAGTTGTTCTGTCCTAGAGTTCTGAAAAAGTAAATACAAAAATTCTTGGTGTGCTATTTTTTTAAACATGAAGCCTCAGTTGACATCTGAAAATGTGTATATGACTTCTTTGGTTCTTGGGAATTAGCTTAGAAGGTAAAATCATATTTAAGGGCTGATAAACTCTTTTGGCTTGCTGATTTGATGTTTAAATCATGACTTCTGGCATCTTTAAAATACTTTAAAAGTGTTTAGATTAGCAATGTTTCTATTAGAGAAGAAGAGGAAAATATTATACAGTTCCCTGGAAAGTGGATGTATATTGGACAGCTCAGAGTGAATCCATTCATCTTATTTTGGGCAGTACTGCCTTTCCCTGTACTCTCACCTCCCTTCTCTCTCTTCCCTTCACTCCTCCAGTAGTTTTACTTACTCTTGTTTTAAAATATTTTCTCAGCTACATATTTCATCATCATGCATAGTTGAAATGAAAGTCAGTTTATAAATTCTGTGTGATGATGATAGTGAATTTTGTTAAATTATATACCAGAAATAACCCAAGCTACAGAGTGAACTTTAAGCATGGTCACAAGCCAGCCGGACTGAAGTACATCACCCCTCCGGATGAGCCACCCTGTAGTGGTGGGGTGACAGCTTTCACCCAAAGCAATGAAAAATTATTTTCTTTTCCTTGGCAGACCTTTAAAAAAGCAGGTATTGTGTGTTTGTGTGTGTGTGTGTGTGTGTATTTTTTTAAGCCCCTAATTTTATAGCAGTTTTAAATTTAGAATTATTGCAAAATACAGAGTTTCTATATTCCCTACACCCAATTTCCCCTATTATTAATCTCTTAGATTGATATTAGGTACATTGTCACATGCAGTGAAAGAATTAATTGATTATTAACTAGAGTACATACTTTATTCAGATTTGCTCAGTTCTCCTTAATGTTCTTTTACTGTTCCAGGATCTCATCCAGCATACCACATTACATTTATTGATAGTAGTTATGTCTCCATAGGCCCTTTTTAGTTCTAATAGTTTCTCAGACTCCTTATTTTTGATGGCCTTGAAAGTTTTGGGAATGTTCCTCATTATATTAAAATGGTAAGATGTGTTTTTAAGAAGAAGACCACAGAGGTAAGGTAAAGTGCAGTTCTCATCACACAGATAAAGGGTATCTACTATCATACTATCAGCATATATCTATATATCAAATACAAGGGTATTTACTATCAAAATGACTTTTCATTATTGTTAGCCTCTATCACCTGGCTTGAGGTTGTATTTGTAAGGTTTCTCCACTATAAAGTTAACTCCTTTTACCCCTTTTCCATACTGTCCTCTTTGGAAGGAAGTCACTGTTCACAGCTCACACTTAAGATATGGGGAGTAATTCTCCACTCCTTAAGAGCAGTATACATGTATTTACTTAGATTTCTGCTTGGGATATTTATGCATTCTCCTCTATTTGTTTGTTTATTTGTTTAAGCTTTTATTTATATCAGTGTGGACTCACATATATTTTATAGTTTAAGTTATAATCCAGTACTGCCACTTTATTTAATTTGTTGCTCAAGTTGTTCTAGCTTTGATCCTTAAGGGCTCTTTCTGTTTTGCTCCTATATCCCTTTAACATACATATCCTCATCATTTCAAAGTTTTTTGTTTTGTTTTGTTTTGTTTTGAGCACTTCCTTACTTTCTTGTACTATAAGATGCTTCAGCCTCAATTTCTACATGTTGTGCCTCAATCCTAGAATCAATTCTTTTTCCAAAGAGCAGGACCATGTTTCACCTATTTTGAAAATTGTGTTCTTAATTAGAAGGATTAGTAAATTTGAAGTGGAGAAAAAGTATACTCTTGACCTACTCTACTATTCATTGTGTAACTGTGAAGAATATATATATCTTAGCCAACCTAGGTTGTATTGCCTATTTATAAAATAAAATCATTCTCTTTGTTTTGTGTGAAAAAGGGATATCACATACATAGTATTTTTCAAGTTCTTGAAGAAATTCATTTGACTGGGAGTCAGAGACTATCTTTTACAGCTCTTTCTGTGTTGACTGCATGTGTGATCTTAAGTTGTATAACTTCTCTGGCCTCTATACAGTGAGGGACTGGCTTAGATAATTTCTGGTGCATCATCTTTGTTTTGTGCTATTGTGTTACTTAAGTTATTATTCCACCTTAGTACAAAATTGTGCCTAATGTGCCCAAATTCCAATAACAGATTTATTTTATAATTTAAATGCCTCACTAACATCAAGTATATATTAGCTCCATATTTATGCATGCAAATAAAACTCTTTGAATAGCTTATGAAAATGGCATACAGCTTCACCGATAGTTCTGCTGACCTTTATAGTAGAGCTATGAGATAAACAAAGTGTTTTATTTTTTTTTTCCTCTTGAGGAAAAGAGAAGTTAAGGGAATAGCCTGTGTCATTTTAGTAGTGATATAGACAACCTCCTAGGGTGCTTAATTTAACTGAACTGTTAATAAGGTAATTATATCTGCTCTTGGGGTGTACCTACCTATTCTTTTATAAAGTTGTATTCAGTTATCCAACATCTTTATATCTAAGATACATTATGGATAGTGTCATTTTTTAAAAATCCCCACTTGTGAGGATATGTTTATTGATTTATGAGAGAGAGAGAGAGAAACTGAGTGAGAGAAACTTCTATTGGTTGCCTACTATACATGTCCTGACAGGGGATCAAACCTGCAATCTAGGTATGTGCCCTAACTGGGGATTGGATTACATTCCAACCAACCGAGTTCCCTGGCCAGGGCTATATAGTATCTCACTGTAGTATTTGTTTTTCAAAATATTTTATTTGTTTAATTTTAAAGAGAGGGGGAAGGGATAAAGGGAGAGAAACAGTCCATGTGTGGTTGCCTCTAGGCACCCCCAACTAGGGACCTGGCCTGCAACCCAGGCATGTGCTCTGACTGGGAAATGAACCAGCAACTTCTGGTTTGCAGGCTGGTACTCAGTCCACTGAGCCACACCAGTCAGGGCTATAGTATTTTGAAATAAATACTTAAAATATCTTTTGCTAAACAGCATCCTAATTTTATATGTGGTAATTCTATTAGGTTTAAAAATTATTAATCATGTCATTAATAGAAATGATAGTGATTATTACTATTAATAAAAATTTTTTCTCTTTTAAATAGAAACCAATTCTTCACCGTAGAAGGAGAGTCCGAAAGCGCAAACATCACAATAGCAGTGTGGTCACAGAAACTATTTCTGAGACCACAGAAGTCTTAGATGAACCTTTTGAAGACTCTGACTCTGAGAGGCCAATGCCAAGATTAGAACCCACATTTGAAATTGAGGAAGAGGAAGAGGAAGAGGATGACAATGAACTCTTCTCTAGAGGATACTTTCATCGGTTGTCCTCACAGGATGTTCTCAGGTGTCGATCCTCTTCTAAGAGGAAGTCTAAAGACGAAGATGATGATGACGATGAAGAGTCAGATGATGCTGATGGTATGTTTTGCAGAACTTTTGCTTATTGTAGTTTTCTTTTTTTTCTTTTTAAAAATTTTATTGTTGTTGTATTACATCCATCCCCTTTTTGTTCCCCTCTGTCCCCCTCCCCACCCATTATTGTAGTTTTATTGTCTTTAAAGGTACAGCAGTGATAGCTGTAAACCCTTCAATAAAAAGGCTGAAAAATGAACACAACCTACTAAGCAACTAAAGGATGGCTTGGTAATCTCTAAAATGTTGCGTCAGGTGTATTGACCTTCATTTAATCTTCTGTCCTTTTGAAGTTTTTTTTTCTTCTTCTTAGTTTTCTCTTTAACTCAGGAACTTATTTTTGTTTCTACAAAAAATATCTTGCTATTAGGAAATTGTTCTTTTTTCTGCCTAATCCTTTTTTGTCCATAATCTGAAATTTGAGTTAGTGGGTAAATTAGACAGTGCCAGGAAGATGTTTAGGTAATAACTTTTCACTATAATATGCGTTCTATATACTTAGTCTATTTTGCTAATTGTAATATGCCAAGTGCTTATAGGTACTCAAATACTGGTAAGAGAGTAAATGCTAAGAAGAAAGTTTTACATGAGATAAGATTCATGTAAATTGGACTTGGTTCAGATCTGTTCAGGAATCCTTCCTGAATCATCTCTCTTAAGTGTCTTAGTAGTAAATTTCTAATAAAACTAGTAACAGTACCTCAGAATAGATTAAATTTTATGGCGTAATGAAACATACAATGACTTACTTTTAAAATAGTCGATGACTGACTTGTTGTCATGTCCTCTTTAGAAATGAAGAAGCTGGGGTTCATATATGAGCTGGGTCACACTGTGGTCATTTGCATCCCAGCCTAAAGATTTGCCAGTGTATTATGCTGCCTATATCTGCAGTGTTTTCCTTGCTTAGGGTCAAACTGAGCTTTTTACTTCACTGTGTGAATTATAAGACATCTATAATAGTTGTACATATAAATGTGTAGCTTTGATGTACTCACTAGCCAAGCTTATTCTTTAAAAAATAAATTCACTCAGTTTCAAATCTAGTGGGTAACTTTCATTTCTCCATTCTTATATTTATGTAATATTTTTAAAAGGTTTTTTATTTATTTTAGAGAAGGGAAGGGAGAGAGGAAGAGAGACATCAATGTATAGTTGCCTTTCACCTGCCTCCAGCTACAGACCTGGATGGAGACCTGGCTTGCAACCTGGTTATGTGCCCTGGCTGGGAATTGAACCAACAACCTTTGGGTTCGCAGGCTGGTGCCTTATCCACTGTGCTACCAGCCAGGGCTATATAGAACTTTCAGTAAAGTGGCCTTGGCTGATAGGGCTTAGTGGATTGAGTACCAGCCCATAAACCAAAAAGCCACCTGTTCATTTCCCACCAGTGCACATGGGTTGTGGGCCAGGTCCCTGGTTGGGGACGTGTGAGAGACAACTAATCAATGTTTTTCTTGCATATAGATATTTTTCTCTCTCCCATTCTTCTTCCTTTCCCCTCTCTCTAAAGCATAGATAAAATACTTTAAAAATTAACTGATAAGAAGTCTGAAGTCTTTGCCTTATTGGGAATGATTTGTCAGAGATTTATTATAGTTTGAAATACTTAATAAGGAGGAAACTAAAAAGTAATTTTTTAAATTTGGCATATTAGCAAAATTCTCACTTGTATCATTATAAACTAAAATAGTATCTTCTAAGTTTCCGTTGAGTTGGACAAATTTTCTCTGTTTTCAAGTTACTACTAAATACACCTTTTTAGTTCTCTCCCTCTAAATCTTGTTCTTGCCTTTGTTTTCTTCCCTTTTAAAATTAATGGGAAGGTATTCAAGATGACAGAGGAGTAAATGGAAGTTACTATAATCTCCTCCCAGGAGCAATCTGGAATTACCAGATTGAATAACCAACTGAACACTAGTTGGAAAGAAGCCTTATAACCAAGGACAGGCAGAAGAAACTATTTCACCACAATGAAACTGGTAGAGAATGCAGAGGAGGCATGAGATGGCTGGCTGAGTTCTCATTGGCACAATTGAAATTCTGGAGGGATATTTCAGTGGCTGAGGCTGGGGTTTCCCCAAAGAAGTGTGGGGTTGAAAGCCCAATTTGGGCTCCCCAGACTACAGCACCAAAGCCAGAAAGGAGCACAGGTATCATCTAGCTATGAAAAGCAGCAGGGTTTCTGTCTGCCAGGGAGAGATGGCTGGAAACCCAGAGATCCTCTTCAAGGGCCAACACACAAAATTTCATTTGCAGTGACCAACCCTGGGCTCCAGCAAAGAGAGGGCATAGTAAACTAGAGATACTTGAAGAGAGCCTGGAATTGGTATCTCTGGGGAGAGAACTGAAGGAACAGCCACCAGGATCCCTGTGCCGAATCATTTTCCCATACTGCAGAAGCCATCTTCCTCAGGCAGAGCACTCCTTTTTGAGTGATATCAGCCTGAGGGGAAGCAATAGCCCCACCTACAGAAATCATCTGCCCCACCCTGTGGACTTTAAACTGAGCTGCTGATTACAGCTTAAGGCTGTATCACTGATTAGTTTAACAACCAGGGTGGATCTCTGAGAGCTCTATGAGACTTCAGGAGCCCCTCCCCAGGACCTGGGCCTTGGTGGTTACCCTGGTTCTGCATACAAACAGGCCCAGCAGAGGGAATTGCATGCTGCTCATCAATAGCTCCAAGACAGGTTGACCTGGGCCCATCCCAAGCAGCATTTACAAAGCCCTATAGCAGTCTTTGTAGAGCTACCTGATACGTAGAAACAAATATAAAGAAGCAGCCAAAATGGGAAGACAAAGAAATAGACTCCAAATGAAAGAACAGGGAAATTCTCCAGAAAAAGAGCTAGATGAAATAGAGGCAAGCAATTTATGACAATGAGAGTTTAGAGTAATGATTAGAAAAATACTCAACAGCATGAAAAAAGATATATAAACCATAAATGACCAGCCAGAAATAAAAAGGGAAATATCTGAACTATATAATACACTGGAAGAAATAAACAGTAGGTTAAATGAAGCAGAGGATCGAATCAGTTACTTGGAAGACATGGTAGGAAAAAAACAGAGCACGAAAAAGAAAAATGAATTTTAAAAAATGAGAGCTTAAGACACATTTTGGATAACATGAAATGTAACAACACCCACATTATGGGAACATCAGAAGGAGAAGAGAAGAACCTATTTGAAGAAATAATGACCAAAAACTTCTTTAATCTGGTGAAGGAAAAAGACATGAAAGTCCAGAAATCCCAGAGTCCCACACAAGTTGGACCCAAAGAGGCCTACATCAAGACTCAGCGTAACTAAAATGACAAGGCTCAAAAGATAAAGAGAGAATCCTAAAAGTTGAAAGGGAAAACCAATCAAACTGTCGTCTGATTTCACAACAGAAACTTTCCAGGCTAGAAAAGGAGTGGTGTGAAATATTCAAGGTGGTGAAAAGCAAACCCCTACAACCAAAGCTATGTTACACAGCAATGCTGTCATTTAAAATCCAAGGAGAGCACTGGCTGGTGTGGCTCAGTGGATTGAGCGCTGGCCTGCAAACCAAAGGGTCGCCATTTCAGTTCACAGTCAGGGCACATGCCTGGGTTGTGGGCCAGGTCCCCAGTTGGGGGTGTACAAGAGGCAAAAACACACGTTGATGTTTCTCTTCCTCTCTTTCTCTGTCCCTTCCCCCTCTCTTAAATAAATAGATAAAAATCTTAAAAGAAGAAGAAATAAAAGGCACCCAAATTGGAAAGGAAGTACTAAAACTTTATTTTCAGATGACATGCTACTGTACATAGAGAAGCCCAAAGATTCCACCAAGAAACTGCTGGAACTGCTAAATTCAGTAGCTAGATACAAGATTAATACCCAGAAATCAGTTGCATTTTTATATGCCAATAACAAACTAACAAAGGGAAATTGAAAAACAATCTCATTCACATTTGCATCAAAAAAAAAGTAAAATACCTAGGAGTAAATCTAACCAAGGATGTAAAAGACCTATACTCAGAAAATTGTAAGTCACTAAAGAAAGAAATTGAAAAAGATATAAATAAGTAAAAACACATATTGTGTTCATAGGAAGAATTAACATCATTAAAATGTCCATACTAGCTCTGGCTGGTAGCTTAGTGGATTGGCGCTGGCCTGTGAACCCAAAGGTCACTGACTCAATTCCCCAGTCAGGGCATATAACCGGGTTACAAGCCAAATCTCCAGCTAGGTCCTTAGCTGGAGGCAGGTGAAAAGCAACCATACATTGATGTTTCTTTCCCTTTCTTCCTCTGCCCCTACCCTTCTCTTTAAAAATAATGAATAAAATTTTTTAAAAAAATATTCATACTACCCAAAGCAATCTGTAGATTCAATGCAATTGTTTTCAAGATTCCAATAACATATTTCAGAGACTTGAACCAGTATTTCAAAAATTTATGTGGTACTACAAAAGGCCCCACATAGCAACAGTGATCCTGAGAAAGAAGAACAAAGTTAGAGGAGTCACACTATCTAATATCAAACTATACTATAAGGCCATAGTGATCAAAACAGCATGGTGTTGGCATAAAAACAGACACATAGATCAATGGAATAGAATAGAGTGCCCAGAAATAAACCCATACCTTTGTAATCAATTAATATTTGACAGAGGAAGTAAGCATATACAATGGACTAAAGATAGTTTATTCAATAAATGGCAGCAGGGAAATTGGACAGATATGTGCAGAAAAAGGAAACTAGACCACCTTCTTACACCATACACAATAAATTCAAAATGGATCAAAGACTTAAGTGCTAGATCTGAAACCATAAAATTGTAGAAGAAAACATAGGCAGCAAAATCTCATAGTATTTGTAGCAATATTTTGGCGGATATATCCCTCCAGCAAGGGAAACAAGAAAAAATAAATAAATGAGACTACATCACACTGAAAGGTTGTTGCACACCAAAGGATGTCATCAACAAAATAAAAAGACTACTCACAGAATGGGAGAATATATTCACTGATACTTCTGATAAGGGATTAATAGCCAAAATGTATAAAGAACATACAAGTTTCAACACACACAAAAGAATAATACAATTATAAAATAGGCAAAGAACCTGAATAGACATGTCTTCAAAGAAGGCATACACATGGCCAATAGACATATGAAAACACGTTCAACATCACCAATCAGAGAAATGCAAATTAATAACACAATGAGATATTATCTTACCTCTGTCAGAATGGCTGTCATCCATAAATCAGTAAACAACAAATACTGGCAAGGATGTAAAGAAAGAGGACTCTAGTTCCCTTTTTGTGGGAATGTAGACCGGTGCAGTCACTGTGGAAAGCATTACGGAGATACCTCAAAAAGTTAAAAATGGATCCACCTTTCAACCCAACTATACCACTTCTGGGAATATATCCAAAGGAACTCGAAACACTGATTCATGAGAACATAGGCACCCCTGTGTTCATTACAGCATTATTTACAATCACCAAGATACGAAATCCGCCCAAGTGTCCATCAGTAGATGAGTGGATAAAACAACTATGGGATGTTTATTTAATGGAATACTACTTGACCATAAAATTTTTTTTTTTTTTAAACCTTTGCAACAGCATAGATAGACCTGGAGAACATTATACCAAGTGAAGTAAATCTGTCAGAGAAGGACAAATAAATACCATATGATTTCACTTATGTGGGGAATCTAATGAAAAAACTGAACTCACAAGGAAAATGGGGACAAGACTCATAGATGGAGAGCAGGATGACAGCTAGGGGGTTAAGTGGTAGAGGAATGGAGCAGAAGGGAAAAAGGACTCATGGACATGGACAACAGTGTGGTGATTGCTGTGGGGTGGGGGGATAATAGGTAACTAAATGATAAAGGAAAAGAATACAATAAATATTAAATTTAAAAATTAATGGGACTGGTTCAATTCCCCAGTCAGGGTACATAACCAGGTTGTAAGCCAGGTCTCCATCCAGGTCTGCAGCCAGAGGCAGGTAAAAGGCAACCATACATTGATGCATCTCTCCCTTTTTTCCTTCCTCCATGCCCTTCTCTCTGAAAATAATGAATAAAATATTTTTTTAAAGAATTTTTTTAATTAATGGGAAATGTGAATGTACTTAATGCCACACCAAAAGTATTAAGATGGTGACTTTTATGCTATGCATTTTTTACTGCAGTTTTTAAAAAGAAAATGTAAATGGGGAGAAAATCATGCTAAAGTCGAATTTATCTCTAATAAATCATTGTCATTTGTACTTAAGCTTTTTCTCTTCAGGTCAGTATTTGTCTTAGACTAAATTCCTTGCAGCCATGCCCATAGAAACTCAGCGTTGGTTAACATTTATTTTTGTAGGATTGTTCAATCATGGCCTGTGTAATGGTGTCCTGATACTACCAGAAGTAATGATTTTTGGAAAATAAGAAAACCAGAGAGAATATAAATTGCAAACAAAGGAAAAAGAAAATAAAGATAACTTGTCTAAAGTAGATGTCATAACTACTTAGTATTTGTATCTTTATAAAGCTCATCTCCACTGTTTAAAAAAAATTTGTTATGTATAGAGAGTAGGGAAGGGAAGGAGAAAGAAAGGAAGAGAAATGATTGGTGGCTTCTTGAATGCCCTGACCAAGGTCCTGGCCTGCAACCCAGGCCATGTGCCCAACTGCAAATTGAACCCAGTGACCTTTGGGTTTGTGAGATGACACCCAACCCACTGAGCCACATCAGTCTGGGCTTATCTCCATTTTTTAGATAATAAAAGTGAATCTTAGAGGAACTTTCCAAAGCCATGTAGCCTGCAATGATAAATTTGAACTGGTTTTAACTAGTGGATAGTAACAGAATGTTGACCAGCATTGTTTTATTTGTTCTGCCAGTTTACTGAGTGACTTTAGAAGATGTTACTCATTAGGTTTCATCTTTAGATTCATAACTTGAAAATGAAGATAATTAAGAGTTTGTAATGATTAAATTTTGTCCATACTGGTCTATGGAAAGGGCACCAAAAAATATGAGATGTTGTAACCCATTTTTATTTTTTATCCCTCCTGTACAGACACTCCTATCCTAAAGCCAGTACCTGTCTTGAGAAAATGTGATGTGAAGAATTCTTCACTTGAGCCAGATGCATCCACACCTACAAAAAAGAAAAAGGGGTGGCCCAAAGGCAAGAGCCGCAAACCAATCCACTGGAAGAAAAGACCTGGTCGCAAACCAGGATTTAAGTTGAATCGGGAAATCATACCTGTTTCTACTCAAGAGTGCATTGTTGAGCCCATTGTCTCCATTCCTAAACCTGGACGTAAACTCAAAATTCAAGAGAATGAAGAAACTGTTGAGTCAAAAGAAGACTTGCCTTTAACTGAAGAAAGGAAGGAAGAGGAGGAGATGCACGTGGAAGCAGAAGAGGTTGAAGAGGGAGAAGAAGAAGACACAACCAGCAGTGAAGTTAGAGCAGCTTCTCCAGTGGACAGCAGCAACAGCCCCGAGATGGAAACGAAAGAAGCTGAGGTAGAAGAGGAGGAAGAGAAGCCCCATGTCTCCGAAGAGCAGAGGCAATCCGAAGAAGAGCACCAAGAACCAGAAGAACAGGAGCGAGAGGAAGAGGATGAAGCGGCCGGGGAGACAAACCAGAATGAAGACCATGATGCAGATGATGAAGATGATGGTCACCTAGAATTGACAAAGAAAAAAGAGCTAGAGGAGCAGCCGGTTAGAGAAGATGTCAAGGAGGAGCCTGGCGGTCAGGAGGCTTTTTTAGATACCAATATGCAGAGCAGTAGGGAGAGCGGGAAGGATAAAGATGAAACGGAACCAGATTCTGAAGAGGAGCAGACTTCCCATGAAACATCCGTGGTATCGGAGCACATGCCAGGGTCTGAGGATGACCACGAAGAAGATGCCAACTCTAAGGAAGAACTCATCGAGTTAAAGGAGGAAGACGAGATCCCCCACAGTGAACTGGACCTGGAGACCGTGCAGGCCGTGCAGTCTCTGACGCAGGAGGAGAGCAGCGAGCACGAGGGCGCCTACCAGGACTGCGAGGAGACGCTGGCGGCCTGCCAGACGCTGCAGAGCTACACGCAGGCGGACGAGGACCCCCAGCTGTCCCTGGTTGAGGACTGCCACGCTTCGGAACACAACAGCCCGATATCTTCCGTCCAGTCCCACCCGAGCCAGTCCGTCCGTTCAGTCAGCAGCCCCAACGTGCCTGCCCTGGAAAGCGGCTACACCCAGATCAGCCCCGAGCAAGGATCCCTGTCCGCGCCGTCTATGCAGAACATGGAGACCAGCCCCATGATGGATGTGCCTTCCGTCTCGGACCACTCTCAGCAGGTGGTGGACAGCGGCTTCAGCGACCTGGGCAGCATTGAGAGCACCACCGAGAACTACGAGAACCCCAGCAGCTACGACTCCACGATGGGCGGCAGCATCTGCGGGAACACCTCTTCCCAGAGCAGCTGCTCCTACGGGGGGCTGTCCTCCTCCAGCAGCCTCACGCAGAGCAGCTGCGTGGTCACCCAGCAAATGGCAACCATGGGCACCAGCTGCAGCCTGATGCAGCAGAACGGCGTCCAGCCCGCGGCCAACTGCAGCATCAAGTCACCTCAGAGCTGTGTGGCGGAGCGGCCCCCCAGCAACCAGCAGCCGCCGCCGCCGCCGCCCCCGCAGCCGCCCCCGCAGCCGCCGCAGCCGCCCCCTCCGCAGCCACAGCAACAACCAGCACCTCAGCCGCCGCCGCAGCCGCCGCCCCAGCCGCCGCCGCCGCCGCAGCCTCCGCAGCAGCAGCCGCCGCTGTCGCAGTGCAGCATGAGCAACAGCTTCACTCCCGCGCCCATGATCATGGAGATCCCGGAGTCTGGGAGCGCGGGCAACATCAGCATCTATGAGAGGATTCCAGGGGATTTTGGGGCCGGCAGCTACTCGCAGCCGTCGGCCACCTTCAGTCTAGCCAAGTTGCAGCAGCTGACCAACACCATAATGGACCCTCATGCCATGCCTTATAGCCATTCTCCTGCTGTGACGTCCTATGCAACCAGCGTCTCTCTGTCCAACAGCGGCCTGGCGCAGCTGGCGCCGTCCCATCCTTTAGCTGGGGCCCCTCAAGCACAAGCCACCATGACGCCGCCGCCAAACCTGGCGTCCACCACCATGAACCTCGCGTCACCTCTGCTCCAGTGCAACATGTCGGCTACCAACATTGGCATCCCTCACACTCAGCGGCTGCAGGGGCAGATGCCGGTCAAGGGGCACCTTTCCATCCGCTCCAAGTCGGCGCCGCTGCCCTCGGCGGCTGCGCACCAGCAGCAGCTGTACGGCCGCAGCCCGCCGGCCGTCGCCATGCAGGCGGGCCCTCGCGCCTTGGCTGTGCAGCGGGGCATGAACATGGGGGTCAACCTCATGCCCACCCCTGCCTATAACGTCAACTCCATGAACATGAACACCTTGAATGCCATGAACAGCTACCGAATGACGCAGCCGATGATGAACAGCAGTTACCACAGTAACCCCGCCTACATGAACCAGACAGCACAGTATCCTATGCAGATGCAGATGGGGATGATGGGGAGCCAGGCCTATACCCAGCAGCCTATGCAGCCAAACCCTCACGGAAACATGATGTACACGGGCCCCTCCCATCACAGCTACATGAATGCTGCTGGCGTGCCCAAGCAGTCCCTCAATGGACCCTACATGAGAAGATGAGCAAGACGAACTCGCAGTTAAAAACTTAAATATATATAAATAAAGGAACCTTTTATACTGACAAACCAGAGAAAAATGGACCTTTTTTCCAGTTAAAATATTGCTGTAGGTTTAGAGGAATTTTTCTTTGGTTTATTTTATTTTTTAGAAAACCTGGTCTTGGGGGGGCGGGGTTCATTTTGTTCTGGGTTTTGGTTTTCTTCATAATCTTGAACATTTTACAATAGAACTCATCTACAAATGGATTTGGGGATAGGGGAAACGTGCACAAAAATCTTTTCATAATTAAAAAGAGCCTTACTTTCTTTACACACCACATGGACAGAATTTGTGTAAAAGTGAAATACCTTTATTTGAAGATGTATGTTTCCCCCTTGCTGTTTGCAGCTCCCAGTGTCGTTGTTTTTAACTGTTATATATACATCTCGAGGGTTAGCCGGACCCTCTCCTCCAGACGCAACCTTTCATTTCCTACTTCATTCCAGCAGGAGGCACTTATGGGAGACTCGGATGGGGACATGGAGAACAACCCAAGCTCCTTAAACTTATTATTATTGTTAATATTATTATTATTATTATTAATAAAGTGAGGCAGGAAAATGCTTCTCCTTTTAAAAATCCCCTCCACTCCCTACACACACACACCTCTTGAAACCTTTCCCTAAGAATGTTTCTTTATAAATGGACTTCATTGAAATGTTTGTCTTTCTTAAATCAAGTTGTAATATAATTTTTTTTACTACTCCCACTCAGCACTCAGAGACACAAAAATACTGTAAGTCTCACTTAACAGCAGAATCTCAGAGGAAAGCTGTTTGCAATCCTAATTTAGCCTTGGAGGAATAGAGATGGTCAACTAACAATCAAAAAGAGGAAATGAACCTCGTGTTTTTTACCACCTGGTGAATCAGCCATAAACCCCATATTCCACGCAGCCTCTTGTTTTTAGTATGTACTTTGAGATGCTAAGGGTCTTGATTCTTGAGCCTTTGACTCTGATTAATTCAAACAGCCTGGTGACTAGCCTCTTACATTCTTACAGTGTTGGTGGATGACTGTACATTTCAGTGATTTGAAAATACCTGAAAAACCTTTGACACTGTTTGTGTTGGAAGAGATGACACACACAGTGTGTGTCGTTAAGGGAAATAATGGTGTGAGTTTTATAGCTACTTAAATGATACATACCTCTAGTCTTCATTTGTCTTTTGAGATCCTGAGTTCATCCCCTGTGAATCAGTGCACCAGCCACGCACCTGTGGTGAGTGGCTAAAGAGAAGAGGGATAAACCAACCACCAGCATAGTAGGGCAAATCTGGACAGCAGGGTTTTAGCAGGCTATGTTGTACCCAGTTCCATTCTCTTTTCTCTCGTGCAGCCAGTTTGCCCATTCTCTTCCTGTTACTTGCTCCAGGGATAGGTAAAAAATATATATATATATATTTATATATTCCATCATTAGAAGATGGAAACTATTATACCACTTGGTATGTGCAGTCAAATATCCAAAAGGGGGGAAGTGCTGCTTAAAGAAATACCTGTAAGCATTAAATTCTCTCCTTTATTTGTACATTTTTTATAGATTTTTGAAGTACTAATTAGGCATTAAAGTTTTTCAAATGCACAGGTTTGTTGGTTTTTTTAATACACTTTAATTGACTTTCTCAGTTAAATGTGTTAGGTAGAAAATGGCAGAATTCCACATCTTACCGCTATCAATTCTGAGCATGTGCAAGGCTATGTAGGACCCAGTTTCTCTGTATATACTATTCCAGTTCTCAATCATCTATGTAGAAAAGTGCACTGTGCTGCCCTCTCCCTTACATCTTCAGCTACGTCATTGCTTCCTGGTTGGGGTGGGGGTGGGGTGGGGTGGGAGGGACGTATATTGGGAGGAGGGTGGGTCAAGGCAGAAGGAGAATCTGTTGAAATGAGGGCCGTGAATTCAGTTTCTGTTGCTTTGCAGTTGTGTTGGTTTTTTGTTTTTTTTTTTTTTTCCTTCTTAAAAAAAATTTTCAATCAGGCAGCTCCCTTTTTCCACAAGCCTTTTTGTGACTGTAGAACTATTGTAGAGAAAATGTTCTTTTCTATATTATAAAAAAAAAATTATCCAACACAGTAATATTGGTACCTGTCATTTTTTCACTTCTGTTTTAAAAAAAAAATGTATTTTTAGCAAAATAACTTGGGTAATCTTCTAAAAAAGAAATTTAAAAACTCACTGTTAGTAACTTTGATGCCTTTTAAAATAAGAGCTTTTTCATTTCATTCCATCTTTAAAATTTTTTATCTTTGTTGTAGAATATTAAAAACTATTTTAAGAAAGATAAAAAAATTTCTCTTTAAAGAGATCTCTAGAGTGTGTGAATAGAGCTCCAGATGCCTCTAAAAGCCGCATGTACAAATGAAGCTAACTAAGTCTATTCCTGTCTGTTTATATTTGCTTTTCCTGTTTTGTAACCTCTTTGTACTTTGTTCATGGTGACTTGTAAGCTAAGGGGAAGGGGTGCCTAGATGCCTTTGTATTTCTCCATGTCATGCGCTCCTGGGCCAGTTGGTCTCCCTTCCTCTCCTTGTATGTAATACCACTTTTTTTTCCCCCTTTCTAGCAAGTACTTTCAAAAGAACTCTGTACATTTTAACATAAAAAAAAATAAATTATGTTGAGCCATTTTGGATGTCTGTCTTGCATGTGGAATTTTTCTCCCAAATATTTTGAACTCCCCCAATTCTTTCTCTACACAGAGGCTTTTTATGTTCCCCTGTATATAGTTAAGTATAAGTCCATTGCCTTTGCTTTAATATCCAGGTTTCAAATATGTGTTTTGAAATGCTGACGATGTATATGTTTTTTTCTTTTCCAAAGAAAATGACATTATAACCTCATTTTGGATTTTTTTAAGGAAAATCCATATGAAAACCTTGTAAAGGGATTGCGAGTCACCCAACCGTAGAAAGGAAATACAGTTGCAATGACAAGTGCTGTTAAACTTGAAACAAAGTGGTGGTATTTTGGTTTCTTTTGTTCGTTTCAGTTTACCTGATTATGTAATCAAGGAAGATTTGCCACAAATCAAGGTCCTGAACATTGAAGATCTTTTTTTTTTTTTTAAGATTTTATTTTATTATTTTTAGAAAGAGGGGAAGGGGGAGAGGCAGAGAGGGAGAGAGACATCAATGTATGGTTGCGTTTCACCTGCCTCCAGCCACAGACCTGACTGGAGACCTGGCTTGCAACCTGGTTATGTGCCCTGGCTGGGGAATCGAACCTGCAACCTTTGGGTTCGCAGGCCGGCACCTTATCCACTGTGCTACCAGCCAGGGCTTAAGATCTCTTTTTTGATGTTTTCTGAGTTACTAGTACTTGCCTCTCATCATTTAGAATGTTAAATATAAGGCAGATCCAGAAAATTAGATTTAACTTCAGAAAGCTGACAGCTTGTTAGGTTAAGGAGATGAAGCAGGTACAAGTTTTAGTGACCTCCAAACTAACTTCTCTTTCACACTAGTTAGGAATTTAGCAAATGTACATGAACAGGATCTATAGTAGACATTTGTCCTAAACCTCCTGCTACTAAAGATTTAGGCCATAAAGTTGTCATCCAGGAAGAAATCACTTGTTTCCTTTAATTTTGCTTACTTAAGTAACCAGGATTTGGACCCCCAGGCTGTTGTGGCCCTATGCAATCATTAAGGGATTTGTCTTGAAAACATCTTGTTTTACTACTGCAAACTACCTGCTTTAAGTGAATTCAGCATGAGGCCATTTTGATTTTTCTATAAAGGAGATAATGTGACCAAAGAACATGGATTTCTTTTAAGTATTAACACCCCCACTATATTTATATTTAAAATAGAATTTGAGCAATACAATTCCATTTATAGCCAACTCTCGAGGAATGAGGGTCAGGGAGGTGCTCTCATTTCTTTATTGTCCACCTTTTCACTCTACGTCAGATAACGTGTGGGGGGCGGCAAAGTGGTGATATACTTGATGAATGTGTGTATAGCGGAGACTATTGCCATGAGTTTAGGGTTCCAGGAACCATATTACAAGAAGGCCTGTCTGCATATGGCACCCTTTGTAGTACGGTGACAAGTATGTATTTACTGAAAGCCTGAGCTTTTTAGGTGAGAATTACTGTTTCAGGTTCTCCCTGTTACAACCTGGTCAGCTTGTGGTGGCTTTTGTCCTTTTGTCTTTTTCATAATGTACAAGCTAGGGGTCAGTGATGGTACTGGAAGGGCATGGTGAAAAGAGAATAACTCCACGTTGGCAGAATAGCGGAAGCAGGCTTATGGCAAGTGTGTGTGGGATGGAAGGTCTCCACATCCTTGATAGGACTCTGAAAAAATCTAAAAATTCAAGTGGCACACTTCTGTAAATGAACTCAGAAAACCATATGAATAACTTTTTTTTTTTTTTTTTTTTATGGTGGCTAATGTCTGGAATTTTTGAACATGGCCATCCAATTAAAAGCTGACAATCCTTATGCTTAGTGAAATAAGCCAGTCAGTGAAGGACAGGTATCATATGTTCTCACCCATTACGGGACAATAATGAGCAAAACTAACAACAAGCAAAACAGAACCAAGTGTATGAATACAAGGAATAGGCCTGTAGTGGTCAGGAGGAAAGGGGTAGGGGGTAGGGGGGAGGCAGAGGCAAAGAAGGGGAGCAGCTTAGACAAGAACCTAGTATAAAGGAACCATGGACATGGACAACAGGTAGGATTGACTTTGGGGGGAAAGGGTGGGTGGGGAGGGGGACAGAGGGGAGAAAAAAAGGGATGGATGTAATACAACAACAATAAAATTAAAAGAAAAAAAAAAAAAAAAAAAGCTGACAATCCCCTAAAAACCCAATTTGGCTCTTCATATATCCCTGTTAAGGGACTGAATGGGTTATGTAAGTTGGTGTGGTTACATAATGCAGCACAGACCATAGATTTTCTTTCCAGAGTGACAGCTATAAATTAGACTTAATTGAAATTGCTATAGCAATAGGACCCTAAATATTGGTATACAGATTACATAAAACTTCAAACTGGCAGGTGTAATTTTTGCCTGAAATAAGGAGAACCCTGGGGTATGACAGACTTGGGTTTTTTGAGTTATTTTAAAACCCTAGACATAGATAGTAATAGGAAATTGATTTCCTGCAACTTGTGAATAAACTTTGTGAGGTATACATTCTTGTTAGCAAGAAAGAAGTGTACTAACATTTAATTATATACTAAATTGATATTTCTGAAAGCCACATTTAAGCAACATTGGAAAATACTAAGCATTCTCTGGGATGGCATGCTCATTTTTAATAATTCATTTTAAATAACCATTATACGAGGTCTGTCCCAAAAGTATCAGCCACACAAACTTTTCATTACAGGATGCATACGATCAGTTGGCAAAATTTTAGTAAAATGAACAACATACCACAGAAGTTATATTTTGAAATAAATTTATTCTTATATGTAAACACATAAACAGTCCTTTTTAATTTAATTTTTGAAAAGATTTATTTTTTATTTCCAGAGAGAGGGAAAGTGAGAGAGGGAGAGAGACATCAATGTATAGTCGCCTTTCACCTGCCTCCAGCCACGAACCTGGCTGGAGACCTGGCTTGCAACTTGGTTTTGTGCCCCGGCTGGGAATAGAACCAGCGACCTTTGGGTTTGCAGGCCAGCACCTATTCACTGAACCACCAGCTGGGGCCCATTTTGCTTTCTTAATGGTGCATTTTGATGAACTGAATTCTTAATGTGATCCAGTTCAATAATTTCCTTTATGGGTGGTGTCTTTTCTGCCCAGATTAAGAAGTCCTACAGAGATTGTAATAGAATAATTTGTAATAGCTTCATTGTTTTGCTACATAGTCAATTTTTAATATATCTGGAGTTTTGTTCACAGCATGGGGCAGGGGACCAGTGTTCTTTTCTTCATACAGTTGTAACATCAGTTACTTTTTCACGACTATTCTACATCATGTCCACATACACATAGGCCTCTACCTGGACTATTTATTCTGATTCATAATCTGCATATCTATCCTGTCTTAATTACTTTAGCTTTATGAAAAATTTTGATATTAAGTGAAGTCTTCTTCAAGGCCTTTTGTATGTCACATATTTATTATTTTTTAAAAAGACTTTATTTTTAGAGAGAGGGAAAAGAGAGGCAGAGAAGGAGAGAGACATCAATGTATGGTTGCCTTTTTCACCTGCCTCCAGCTACGGACCTGGCTGGAGACCTGGCTGGAGACCTGGTTATGTGCCCTGACTGGGGAATCGAACCAGTGACCTTTGGGTTCTCCAGCGCCTTATCCACTGTGCTACCAGCCAGGGCTTGTCCATGTATTTTTATAATTAGCTTATCATAGTTCTAAAAAATCTCATTGACATTTCATTGTGACTCCACCGATCTTTAAAATCAGGTTGACAAAGAATTGACATCTTAACAATATTAACTCTTCCATTCATTGAGCATCAGTGATGCATTTAAGATTTAATTTCTGTCAGAAGCTTTTCATTGACTTCTGCATAGAGGTTCTGCACTTTGTTACTTTATTTCTGAATATTTTTGAAGTTATTAAAGTGTTACCTTTAAAAAATTATTTTCTTTTTATTTGTGGCATACAGAGTTTTTTGTTTTAGCCTTGTATCCAGTAACAAAGTGTTAGACTCAATCATTCTGATAATTTACCTCCAGATGTTTTGATTATCTACCTTTGTTGTTATATCATCTCTAACAATGAACTGACAATTTTTCTTTTTTTTCCAAGTTTTGTATCATTTTTTTTAATCCTCACCAAAGGAATATTGTTGAACTGATTTTAGAGATAGAGGAAGGGAGAGAGTGAAAAGAGAAAGAAACACTGATGTAAGAGAGAAGCATCTATTGGTTGCCTTTTGTACACATCCTGACCAGGGATCCAGGGTTTGGACCTACCACCTAGGTATGTTCCCTGACAGGAAATCAAACCCTCAACCTTTTGCCGTACAGGACAATGCTCCAACCAACTTAGCCATGCCACCAGGATGCACTGGATTGTATCTTGAGCACAATGTTCAGGCATACTCTCCATCAGCTAGATGATTCATTCAATTACTAGGTTTTAAAGACTTTTTTAATCATAAATGAATGAATTTTATAAAATACCCTTTCTGCGTCTATTAAGAATTCACATGATTTCACTCCCAAACTTTCTATGAGGTCAATATTATTCTAATCCCAAAACCAGATCTAGACACAACAAAGAAAGAACAAGGTAGGAGGAATCACAATACCAGACTTCAAACAATACTACAAGGCTACTGTCACCAAAACTATCTGGTACTGGCATAAGAATAGACATATAGATCAATGGAACAGAATAGAGAGCCCAGAAATTAACCCAGGACTCTATGGTCAACTAATATTTGACAAAGGGGGAAGGAACATAAAATGGAGTTAAAACAGTCTCTTCAACAAATGGTGTTGGGAGAACTGGACAGCAACATGCAAAAAGATAAAACTAGACCACCAACTTACACCATACACCAGAATAAACTCAAGATGGATAAAGGATTTAAACATAAGCAGTAGCACCATAAAAGCCCTGGAATTGCCTTTTGACCCAGCGATTCCACTGCTAGGATTATACCCAAAGAATCCCAAAACACGAATTCAGAAGAACCTATGCACCTATATGTTCATAGCCGCACTATTTGTTTTGTAATAGCCAAGTGCTGGAAATAGCCAAAATGCCCATCAGTGGATGATTAGATCAAAAAGCTTTAGTACATTTATACAATGGAATACTACACAGCAGAAAGAAAGAAGGAACTCCTACCCTTTGCAACAATATAGATGGATCTGGAAAGTATTATGCTTAGTGATATAAGCCAGTCAGTGGAAGACAAATACCATATGATCTCACCTAACACAGGACACTCATGAATGAAACAAGCAAAAGAGAACCAGAGGCATGGAAACTAGGAACAGACTTTGAGTGTGCAGGAGGGAGGGGGTGGGGGAGAAAAAGGCAAAAAAGGGGAACAGTTTAGTCAAGGAACTAGCATGGATGACCCATGGACATGGACAACACGTGGGATTGACTGTGGGAGGGGAGAGCAGTGGGGGTAAATGGGATAAATGTAGTACAACAACAACAAAAACATTTCAAGAAAATTTCACATGATTTCATCTCTATTACGTCAATGCGCCCAAAATGTTGATTGCTTTCTAATACTTGGAATCAATACTTGGATAAATGTGTGGGTAACTTTAAATGATTATATACACACATGTATATGCACATAATTAAACTACAAGATGAGAATTTGAAATGAGTTAAGAGATGATAAGTTGAGTTAAAGTGTTTTAATCATCTTACATTGTCTTAATATTAGCTATTGCTAGGTTAAGGATGCCTATTTTAATTTCCAGGGGGAGCACTAAAATAATAGAAACAGAGTGTATAACTTTCAAAAATAATATTCTGGAGAAATGGTATGATAAAAACAATAATGAATCACAAAGAATGAAATAAAGGAAGGGAAAAAACATAGGCAGGTGGATTAAATAGAAAACCCAAAATACATAGACTTAAACCCAAATATGCCTGTAATTAAATTATTTCTAAATGTGCTAAATGTTTCATTTAAAAGGCAAACATTGTTAAGGAAAAAATCTAAAAATTGTATTATATGCGGTTTATAAAAAGAACAGCAAAAAGAATGTCAGTTTTTTTCAATTTAAAAATATATACAAAGAGCCCTGGCTGGTGTGGTCCAATGGATTGAGTGCTGGCTAGTGAACCAAAGGGTTGCTGGTTCAGTTCCCAGTCAGGGCACAAAGCCTGGGTTGTGGGCCAGTCTCCAGTTGGGAGTTGCATGAGAGGTAGCCACACATTGCTGGGTCACACCCTCTCTTCCCCCTTCTTTCCTCTCTCTCTAGAAAAAGGAATGAATGAACGAATGAATAAATAAATTAACATTTTAAAAGATATATAAAAAGATAGGTCAGGACACCAAATATGTGAACCATAAAAGAAAATAATTCACGAATTGGATTTGTTAAAATAAAAGTGTCTTCAAAAGACACCATTAAAAATGAAGTTTGGCCACAGGATAGAAGGTATGTGTAATTGCAATAGATACATCTGACAAAGGACTTGCAATCAGAATATATAAAGAGACCTCCCAACAATATTACCACTTCACACAACTGACCTAACTCTATGTTCATAAGGATGTGCAGCGACTTAAACTCTTACATAGTGCTGGTGGGGATGTAAAATGATACAATCACTCTGAAAAACATCTTGGCAGTTCCTTACAAAGTTAAACTTACCAGACACTTCTCTGCAAGTCTGCTCCTAGGTATTTACCCAAGAGAAATGGAAAGCATATGTCTATCCAAAGAGTTATACACAAATATGCATAGCTGCTTCGTTTACATTGGAAAGAAACCAATGTTCATCAGCTGTTGGTGGAAGAACAAATCTGGTATAGCCATACAACATGGTACTACTTACTCTGCAATGAAGGGAAAACTACTGACAGATGACAATGTGGATGAATATCTCAGGAACTCTATGTTGAGCAAAAGAAGCCAGATTCAAAAGGGTACACCCTGAATCATTCCATTTGTGTAAAATTCTAGAAAAGACAATCTATGGTGACAAAAAATGCAGATCTGAGGTCACCTAGGGGTGGAGGGTGGGTGATAGGCTGCAAAGAGGCAGGTACAAGGGACTGAGGTAATAGAGATGTTCTATATCCATCTGGTTAACACTCATCAAACTGCACACGTAAGATGGGTAAATTTTGTCTATAAATTATACCTCGTTAAATATGATTTAAAGGAGTCAGGAAGTTGTGGAGCATGAGCCAAGACCAGCCATTTCTATGGAAAAGCCACTGGTCACAGCTGTGAGCCGGGTGGGACGATGCCTCAGAGGGTCCCAGGTGGGGCCCGCAGTGTTAGTTAGGGTGACAGAGTCTCAGATGTGGCACCCACCTACCGCCTGGTGCCTGTGTCTGCTTCTGGGTCTGGGAGAAAGTTTCCCCTTGCCAGACACTTCAGTTTCTCCCTCTCTGTGACTGGTGCCTTTCAAGCTGATAACCTGGTGCTGAAGCTCAGAGGGCGCGAGTCTGAGTAGGTACATCCGTGTGTGGGGAAGTGTTTGGGGCTCCAGCAGTTTCTCCGACTGACTCACTGCAGGCCCAGGGCTGCCTCAGGGCCCCACATGCCAGCAGGAAGGTGGACCTGCCACTGATGGGGGACTCAAAGGTTGGAGAAAGTTTAGTTTCAGGCAACAGCTAATAAGCTTAATAATCAATGTATGTAAAAAGCTATTGCCCTGGCTGGTGACTCAGTGGACAAGGCGCCAACCTACAAACCAAAGGTCGCTGGTTTGGTTCCCAGCCAGGCCACATAATCAGGTTGTAAGCCAGGTCTCCAGCCAGGTCTGTAGCTGGAGGCAGGTGAAAGGCAACCATACATGGATGTCTCCCTCCCTCTCTGCCTCTCTCCCTTCCCCTCTCTCTAAAAATAATAAATACAATCTTTAAAAATAAAGAAAAAGAAAAAAAAAATAGCTGTTGTTTCAGGAACTGGACGAATGACCCACCCTGACTCCAGGAGACCATAAGCAGTTCCACCTTCCTGCCCCAGGACTGCTAGCCATCAAGATGGTATCCGAGCCATTGTGCACCAGGGTGAGAGGACCACCGCCTAGGACACAAAGACCTCTACCTGGGACACAGATGGAAGAATGTCGCAGCTTTTACCTGATTAGCTTCTTCCCTAAATTCCAAACCCCTTACCTACACTTTTCTTCTCCTTACAAAATGGGCCCATTTATAATGGAATGTAAGACAGTCTGTTAGGGTGCAAACCCACTGTCCTCTCAGATCATGGACCATCTAAATAAAGCCCCCGTTAAGATTCAATTCCCGTCTCTGTTTTTTAGGCCTGGTAGGTGACAGGCAGCATGAACACTGGCTTTTCCAGTTTCACCACCTGGCAGAGCAGGGTCAGCTGCCTGACCGCACTCCGAGCTGCTGTCAGAGCTCACATGAAGGGTAAATGTAGGACAACAGAACGGAAATAGAACCATCTTCACTTGACGAACACAAGTAGCTTCCTCAAGATCCCGCACGGAATTAACTGAAACTCTCCCGGAGAGAGATGCGGGAGAGACCCAGAGTAACCAAAGAGCCTAAAACTGATGTTTTTAGTAGCAACTAACTAACTAGTAATTAATAGTAAAGTAAGACATCCACACATTAAAGAAATTAAGTTTCATGGAAGGGTATGTATTTAATGAAAAGTTAAATTCCTTTCTCCTTCTCAATCCTGTTTCTTTCTCCAAGAGCATTCCAGTTAGGAATTTTCCTTGTATCTTTCTAGATATTTTCTATGTATTTCTAGGCATAGAAAGATAATTCTTGTTTGCAAATGTGTTCTCATATGGTTCTGCTCTTGTTTCATTAGCCTATTGAAAGCTTACTATCAATACTCTTCTTCATCTTATTTTTTATCATTTCTTCCATTTTGAAGAAGTTCTGTAACCCACCTCAATTCTTTTAACACTATTTCTGTAAATGATGACCTGTTATAGTTAACACGTGACTGCAAATAAACTGCCAGTTTGCTTAAGAATTCTAGGAACCAACTTCAAAAGAAGCAGACTATCCAACCATCAGATATTCCAGCTCCAATGAGATTTGCTGCCCTTCGACGAGTTACAGATTGGATTGGTTTGCACCTAGTCCCCTCAGCGGAGAATTTGTTGTGGTCCTCCCCACCCCCTTCCTTCTCCTTCCTTACAAAAACCTCTGCCAGTGACCAGTTGTTAAGATGGTCTTTGCGATGTGAGTCCACTGTCTTTTCAAGCTGCTGCCCCTTGAATAAACCTACCTTCCTTCCACCAGCCCTTGTCTCTGGATTACTGACTAGCTTTCAAGTGTCAGGCAGCTGAACGTGGGTTCGATATCAGTTCCATGCATATACGAGGTCTGCCCAGAAGGTATCCAGCCATGTAATATGAAAAAAGAGACATTACTGAAGAAAATACAATATGCAAGAAACATCATATGTAGGAACATGAAGCCTCAGTCCCCTTCAAAGTAGGCACCTTGGGACCCCACACAGTTCTCCCAGTCTCCATCAGCTGCCCCATCATATTTTCCTGAACCTCATTGACAGTCTGCAATCTCTTTCCTTTCAAAGGTGATTTTAGTTTTGGGAAAACCCAGAAGCTGCAGGGTGCCAAATCTGGGCTGTATTAGGGCTGAGTCCCCTGGGCAGTTTGGAGTTTTGCCAAAAAATTCTGCGTAAGACGTGATGCAAGAGCTGGAGCATTGCTGTGACGAAGCTGCCAGCCCACCAGTGGCCCATGGCTGTGGCCTGAATCACCTGGACACGTTCCGCAGAAGAACGTTCAAGCTTAATGCAAAATTTCACTCAGACTAGTTGCTCGACTCGCGGAGTCATTTTGAAGGGAACAGTGCTCACACTCACCCAAAGGTGTCTGTTGCCCACCCTGAAGTACAGTGACACTCATCATTGTTCATGCACGGGCGTTTGCACATGTGACATTTGCAACGGCCACGCATGTACCCTGCTCGTGTGCAATAGTGTCTGTCGCCCCCACTGACTAACACAGTGAAGTCACTATTGCTCATGGGTGCGCATTCCAGTCCATGGTCCATGGCTGTCAGGTTACATTGATGTCCTGTGAACCATTCTCACTATATTAACAATGGCTGGACTTTTCCCGGACACGCCTAGTATATCAATATATGAGGATAGTGTTGTTCTTTTTATTTTATATTCTTTTCTTTCTTTTTAAAAAGTATTTTATTATTTTTAGAAAGATGGGAAGGGAGAGAAGCAGAGAGGGAAAGAGACATCAATGTATGGTTGTGTTTCACCTGCCTCCAGTCACAGACCTGACTGGAGACCTGGTTTGCAACCTGGTTATGTGCCCTGGCTGGGGAATCGAACCTGCGACCTTTGGGTTCACAGGCCGGTGCCTTATCCACTGTGCTACTAGCCAGGGCCTCTTTTCTTTCTTTTAAAGATTGCACAGTTTTCCATTGTATGGTTGTGTTTCCATTATGCTGTAGGCTAACTGAAGCCCTTTGATACTTTTTCCTGTGGACACTAGATTTTTCCCTGCACAGCTGCTAGCTGGAGCACAGGTGCTCAATGCCACAGTTTTCTCCGTACAGGTGTAAGCAGGAGACAATCACTTGAAAGAATGAAGTCACCTCTGCCTGTGAAATCTTTTACATTCTCTGGCCCTAAATCTCCCTGCCCTTCACATTTGCTTTCATTTTGCTGCTTCTCACTTTTTCTTCCTGTTCGTTGTCTGTTTCTTCCACCCTATTCGGCTTCCTGCTTCCTTCAGGGTGACGGCAGGCTCATTGCCCCTCCACCTCCCCTGGCCTTGACTTCGGGTGGCAGTGGGGCTTGTTCACCCTGAGCACCTTTCACCACCTTCTGCTCGAGGAGAGACCAGGCCCAACCCACATACTTACAGTCAACCAGCGTACATTTAGATGCCTTTTAAGCTATTTATGTGGATATACTTCTACATTTCAAGTATTGAATGACTACGTTTCACCTTAGTAGATGAGAAAGTGACTTTTAATTTGGAGAACTTCGTAGAGTGTGAGAGTGTTCGAAGTGGAAGGGACCTTACAGAGCAACTCATTTTAGTGACGAGTGAGCCGGGGGGCCTGGGAGGGTGGGCAGCCTGCCTGGGTGGCTGCGCGTGATTGTGTACATGGAAACGGGTCCCATTTACTCAGCCAGTCCGTCTGGAACTGTTTTCTGGGTTTACTGTGCCAAACGCTGGAGTGGGCTGGTGGTACAGTAGTGAGAGGGCAAGAGAGATCCGACGAGCCACATCCCCACAAGCTGAAACTCGAGTCACTTGTGCGAGTCACCGGGCAGATCCCTAGGCTGTCGCTGGCAGAAGAAACCACACTGCCCACCCCTGCCGTGGATCCTGCTCCGGACAGCCTGAGCGTGGCCGCATCCAGCTGCTCACTCAGCAGCATCTGCCCTTTACAGTGGTTCCTGTCCCTTCTGGGTGGCCTTCCCTGTACCAGGGCCAGCTCCCCGGGCGGTGCTGGTGCTGCTGGTGGTGGTGTCTTGGTTGACGGTGCCTTCGATAGGCCCCTCTGGCAACCTGCATTGTTCTCTCTGTTTGAGGCGGGACTGTGAGCTGTGACTCAACGTGGCAACCTGCACCCCGATGAGCTAGAGGTGCTGTTAGTCTTCAAACCACCATGCACCCCTTGGCTGCCCCACAGAGGCCTGTCTGCTCCCTGGAGCCACCAGCCTGTGACTTCTCAGGAAAAAGCAGCCTTCTCTCTGGCCCCTCCAGGCAAACCTGGGGGCCTCAGGGAAGTTACAACCCCCCCTTGCACCTCAGTTTCCTTCTTTGCAGAGTGGGGATCCTAGGACCCGGGACATGCCTTTTGGCTCTGACGACCTGTGAGTCCATCAGCCAGCCTGGGTTGTGGTGGCAGCCCTTCCCCGTGACTGGAACTCCCGAATGAAGTCCTGAGGAATGAGGGAGACTGTGAAACCTTTAAGGCCTAATTGGTGATGTGCCCTGTGCCTTGGTCACAGAGCAAATCAACAGAAGCCAGGAGGGACTCTCAGGGTGGGGAGAGGAGGTGTGTGTAGACGGCCCCCATCCCCTGCACCACATCACGGCCCTGCTGCCCTGCTCTCACGCAAGCCCTAGACTCCGAGATGGGGGACCAGAGCGGCACTGAGAAATTCGGGGGGTGGGGTGGGGCTGAAACGATCAACAAAAGGTCTTACACCCAAGAAATGCCAGAACAGCTCTATCTAACTTGATGCAATGTATTGCTCTAACTAGCATGCCATGAATGAAAATGTGTAAGTCAACCTACATTTTAAAAGCACCAAAGGAAAACCACTATGAAGGAAATGCCCATCAAATCCTTAAAAAGAAAGTTTTTAAAACAAGTATCTTTTAGTAAAGCGATCACCCTCCCCTTTTGCTGCCTTCTTTTATTGAAGTTTATTGGCATTTTAAACTTTTTATACACTTAGTCTTTTTTTTTTCATTTTCATCAATAAATTAATTGATTTGGATATATACTTTTTAATTTTATTGTTGCTGTGTTACATTTATCCCATTTTTACCCCACCGCTCTCCCCTGCCCAGCCCTCCCCATCTTCCCTCCCACAGTCAATCCCACATGTTGTCCATGGTGGGTCACCCATCCTAGTTATATACTTAGTCTTTTATTTGATTTGTATGTTTGATTTTAGAGAGGGAAAGGGAGAGAGAAAGAGAGGGAGGGAAACATTGATGCAAGACATTGACTGCTTGTCTTCTGCACATGTCCTGGGCTAGAGCCTGTAACCTAGCCATGTCAGCCACGTGCTCTGACCGGGTACCAGACATCAAACCTGTGAGCTTTTGATTCATAGAAAGATGCCCCATCAATTGAGCCAAACTGGCCATGGCCATAAGGAGTCTTCTTAAGCAAGCCCACAATTACCAGAAGGAAAAAGAAAAGCTGCTTTTATGCCTCTTGGGGTGTGTTTTAAAATACCAAACAGAAGGGCAGGAGGGAAAAAAAATTACATGCCTTCTGGTGCCAAAAAAGAGGTTAAATGAAGAGGCTTTTTACAGTTGGAGCAAGGAAAAAGGTAGTAGGGAGAAAACAGTCTGCTAATAAATGAACAGAAGCCTGCCATTAATGATGATCGCAAATGTTTTAAATGATTTGTTTATTTTCAAAGCTCATTAAAAAGTCTTTAAGAAAAATAATCAAAGACAGAAATAGGAGCACCAGGATGCTTTGGTGGCCTGGCACAAACAGTTGTGACTTTAATTAGTTAATTATACAAATTATATATGTTCATTATAGCAGCATAGTACCTGCTTGGTTTTAGGCTCAGACTCACTGGGGATAATGCAGTAAACAAAACAAGACAAAAATCCATGCTCTCATGGAGCTTACATTCTACTGAGGGAGACAGATGAGAAATACAATACATAAATAAAACACGTAGTATGACAGGTAATGGTGTGTGAGGGGGCTAAATGTAGCAGGAAAGATAGAAATGAAGTAGTGGGGTAGAAGCGGATGCAATTTTAGACAAAGTGTTAAGGGAGGCGGTTCTGGATTTTGTTCCCTGAAATCATGTATTCAGGTCCTACTCCCTGGTACCTCAAAGTATGGCTGTAGTTGGAGACAGGGTTTTTAAAGGGATCATTAAGTTAAGGAGAGGTAATTTGGGTGGATTCTCCTCCAACCCAACTGGTGACTTTATGGGAAGGGGAGACGAGGTCGTGTGAGGACCCAGGGAGAAGATGACTGTCTACAAGAGCAGGACAGAGTCCTGAGAAGGAACCGGCTGGGTCAATACCTTGATCTTGGACTTCCAGCCTCCAGAATTGTGAGACAATGTATTTCTGTTGTTTAAGTCACTTAGCTTGCAGTCCTTTGTTATGCCAGCCCTAGCAAACTAATAGAAAGAGCTCCCTCATTGAGAAAGTGACTTTTGAGCAGAGATCAGAAGAAAGGGAGGGTAGGAGCCAAGCCAATGTATTAAAGGGGTGTGGTGAACAGCAGGTACATAGGCCCGGAGACAGAGGTACACCCCGTGTTGCTGGAACAGAGATGATGGTGTCTTGGACAAGGGTAGGACAGAAAGGTTGGTAGGATGTAGTTGAATTCTGGATATATTTTGAAGGTGGAGCCAGTATGATTAGCTGACAAATCACACGTGAAATGTGCAAGAAAGAGAAGAGTCAAGAGAATGCCAATGTTTTCGTGCTGAGCGAATGGAGAAATGGAATTAACGTTATCCAGATGGGCAAGACTGTGGGAGAAACACCAGGAACTCAACTTTGGGCACATTAGAAGCCTCCACCAAAAGAGGTGTACATGAATGTCTCAAACTGGAAACAACCCATGTCCATCAACATGAGAATGGATACATAAATTGTTGTATGTTCATATGCTGGAACACTACACAGTAACAGAAAAGAACAACCCACTGATAACACACAACACCATGGCTAAATCTCGTAGACATGAGGTTCTGTGAAAGAAGTCCTATACAAAAGGGTACATTTTGTACGATTCCACCTACGTGAAGTTGAAGCCTAGGCAACGTTACTTTGAGATGATCAAGGTTAGAAGAATGCTAAACTTTGGGGCAAGGCTCTGGTAGGGAGGAAGCGAGAAGGAACATGCTGTGGTGCTTAGAACCTCCCCTGTCTAATCTCAGTGGTGTTACACAGGGTGTATATATTTAAATTGCTGTGTAAGGGAGGTAGAGAATAGAGTAGATATGCAATCCATATCTACTGAACCTGAGTCTATGTTTTTAGTAAGATCCCTAAGATGATTTGAATACACATTCAAACTTGAGAACCACCTTTGAAGAAAGACTCTGGTATCTAGCAGGCCGTGAGGCTGAGGATTGCAAAGGAAAGGCTGTGGGAAGCCTCCCAGGATGCCAGGTTTCTGGCTCTGGTGAACAGGTGAGTGGTAGTGCCCTTGAGTGGGGAAATGAGATGCTAGGTTAGGTGACGATGTCTGGGACTTGAGATGGTGCTGTCTAGGGGGCCTTGGGTTCACCTGTCTCGATCTTAGGAGAGAAGTCACAGCTGGAGTTATGGATTCAATGTCATTGATGTGTGAGTGCCAGTTATATCAAGGCTGAGATCGTTGAGGGAGAAGCACTAAACTGAAAAAGGGCCAGGAGCTGACATTTTCCTTGATGAGCCCTAAAAAGAGCATTAAAGAGAGAGGAGGACAAGCAGGGTGTGGCGTTTCAGAAACTAGGACAATATACAACCAGGTCAAATGCACCAGGGAATTAAATTCAAAATGCAAACGTGACTGTTGGTTCTGTGGTATGGGCACAGTATTCGGGAGAGGAATGAGGTGGGTGAGGAAGCACTGACCACACTTTGTGGCAGCTGGGCTGTGGAGGGAAGACAGAGAGCCACTGCATGTTGTGGCTTGTGAAGAGGCTGCATGCGAGCACAAGAAGCTGCTGGAAGCCCTGGTTGGTAGCACAATGGATAAGGTGCGGCCTGCAAACCCAAAGGTCTCTGGTTCAATTGCCAGCCAGGGCACATAACCAGGTTGCAAACCAGGTCTCCAGCCAGGTCCGTAGCAGGAGGCAGGTGAAAGGCAACCATACATTGATGTTTCTCTCCCTCTCTGCCTCTCTCCTTTCCTCTCTCTCTGGGAATAATAAATAAAATCTTAAAAAAAAAAAAAAAAAAGAAGAAGAAGAAGAAGCTGATGGAGAGGTCTGCAGCAGAGATCTGAGAGGCAGAAATGAAGGCAGCGTGTTCTAAGGAGGTGACAGGGGATGAGACTCAGAGGATAAACCAAAGGAAAAGCATCGATGAGGGGGTTGGTATATTCAAGTGTGAATGGTGAAAATGAGGAGGAAAATGAAAATGTTTGACCTGGTGGCCTCCACTTCTAGGCAGTAGAAGAGGGTGGCCCCTCTTGAGGATGACAAAGGAGCAAGGAGGGGGCGGGGCTTGAGGTTTCCAAGAGCAGATAAAAGAGCGGCAGACAGGCCAGGTTCAGGCAGAGGGAATATACGAATTTTACCGCAGCATTTTCTAAGAATTCAAAAGCAAAGCATCTTCTTCTTTTTCTGTTTTCTCTGAACACCTTGGCATGTATACTCTCTTACCTCTTCAAAATCCACCCAGGGAAGTGCGAAGATTAAAATGACATGCTGCCTTTATTTGTAAACCTTGGACAGAAAATGAGGAATTCTTGAACTCAATATTCACCTTTGCTATGAACTCCTGACATGATTTCGCACAAACCTAGGGGGGAAGTGAAAGCTCTCCTCAAATATTTGGAAGTATGTCACACAGAGGAAGGGTTTGAATAACTTCTGTGCCTCGCCATGTACAGCAGAGAACAGGTCCTCTTGTGCAGGCTGCGGTGTGATTCGGACTGAGAACATGAGAGTGAGCAAAGGAATCTAATCCTCCCCGTGGCTGGGAGATAGAGATTCTCTGAGATTCTCCAATTTTCCGTTTGCTTTCCTGTTCTACCCTCCATATGGATGCCTTGTAATGACCTTTTCTGGCTTAAACTTGAACTGAATACCTGCAGGGCGTGGTTCTGGGCTGCAAGGTTGGGCCCCAGAGGTGAGTGGGGCAAAGAACTCAAGTGCTTGTAGACAGTAGTTAGTCCCTTCTTTCCTAATGCGGTTCATGGTTGTAGGGACAGAACAGAAAAAACCTTCAAAGTCCAACCTCAGGTGAGGATGCTAGCTGTAGCATTGTAGCAAAAGCACAGACTCTAAACATTGACATTTTGTTTCAATCTCAGGTCCCATGACTTACTAGCCACTGACCTTGAACAAGTTATTCAGTCTCTCTGTGCCTCAGTTTCCTCATCTGTAAAATGGTGTTGAGGATAATAGCACCTACCTCACAAAGCTGCTGTTAGGGTTAAATATGCTCAGAAGAATGCCTGGTACACTCAATATATTTTAGCTATTTATATTATTTAGTGCGGGAGGCAGCTTTTATCTTAGGAAGCTTTATCAATTATTAATAATGTTTCTTTTAAGAACACAAATCAGCCTAGTTGCATGAATGCATAACAGAATAGGGTTGGGGGAACCAGTTGGAAATCTTAGGGAAGAAAGTAAAAATATGAACATGAATCCCCCTTCCCTTTATTTAACAGCTGAATAAAAGGGACCCCACTGAAACTCAGAATTTACTCGAGTAATAATTGCCTCATGGGGAAAGAGGGGAAGGGATTCCAGGGAATATCTCCTGTGAGGTTCGGGGGAAGTTCAACATGCATTTCACGGCTATTTTCCTGTGTGTTTGAGTGAGCAGCCCGTCCTCACCCTGGGCACACACACAGGACTCCGGGCTGCCAGAAAAAATGTTCCCCAACGCCTCCACCTTGATGTTATGAGTTCGGTTTCTACAACTCCGGAGGAATGTTATTGTTGCCTGCCTGGGAGTAGTATTTACGTATTTAACTCAAGTAATTAGATCGCTTCTGCACTGCAGGGAGCCCCCCTGAGGCGCTGGCACATCCTGGTTCCTCTAGGTCAGGCTTGCAGTTAGGCAGCTTGGGTCTGCGTGCTGACTCAGTTCCTTTCCATGTGTACCCTTCAAGTCAGGTAAACACACTCAGCTTCCTCTGGTGACAACAAGGACAAACAAGGCTTTTGTGAGAAGTAAATGTTACTTAAATGATTAGCAGTGCCTGGGGCATAGCGAACTGTCAATACTGTAAGTGGTGATTATTATTATTGCCTCTTGACATGAAGAGTATCTAGAAGGATTATCTTCTGAACCCCATAGATGCCCAACATGGTCTGTCCTCTCTGAATCAGAAAAAGGAAGTCCCTCTAGCTGTTGAGATAGGTGGCTGGTGCCTTTTTCTTCTATCTTCTGCCCTAGGAACTACCTGTTCATCACCCCTTTCTGTGTCCAGATACGCTTATTGGAGCAAATGCCTTCAGATAGCACAATTCCATTCTCTCTTTCTCAGCCTGAAACCTTCCTAATATATAATAGGATCCAAAAGAACTACCTTATGAGTAAACCCTGGGCATGGAAGGAGTTTTCATCCTGCCTCCTGTTGAGTTTGGGGTATCCAGGACCAGAGCTTCCACCATAATTAGGTATGATTTGGGTGGAGCCAAGGCAGGACCTCTGTACTCATCACCCACTGTTCATTAATGATAATGTTTCCCCTTTGTGTCTATGAGCCTTTTTTTTTTTTTTTTGTCTTCAAAAGGCTCCTGAAAGATTTAGCTATATAAGAGAAATCAGGATTCTTAAGGTGTAAAGGGCCTTAGACATCAACTTATCCAACCTCTTCACTCTTTACATCAAGAAACTGAAGCTTGGTACAGCATTTTAATTGAATTATTCCACATTCACTCTTTCCCCTGGTCCCCCTGATAGTCCTGTGAGGGAGGTTTTATCAGTACCCTTGTTCATAGATACGGAAATTGACTAATTTAGTGCAATGTGATGGTTAATAGTATATACTCTGGGGCCAGACTGCTAGGGTTCAAATTCTAGCTCCACTGTTGACTCTCTGTGTGACCTTGAGCAAGTTACTTCAACCTCTTGTGCCCCATCCCTCCCATCCGTAAAATATTAGTAATGCATGGGATAATGGAAGTGCTGAATAAGAGTCAGCTAGTTTTATTGTTATTCCTTAAGCCGGAACACAGCAGGCTTGTTGATTTCTTCAACACATGTTTCTTGAGCCCCTACTAGGTGTCAGGCACCATGCAAGGTACTGAAGACACAGGATGAGCAAGACCAACAGTGGTAGGAAGAACCTGACTATTTAGGGCCATAAAAGAGTTTGATCTTCATCCCAGGAGCCAAACTGGATGGTGAGCTGAGACATGACAATGATCAGATCTGTGCTTTGAAAAGACTAGTGTGACTGTAGTGTAGCGGGTAGATCGGTGGGTGGAAAAAGGGATGCCGGCATGAGGGGTCTGAGGAACACAGGCACATGGGTCTGGAGCTCAGAGAAGGTCTTTGCTGAGATAAAATGTGTGCTTAGTGCTTGTGAAGGTCGATGACAGCCAGGGTCATGGGAGCTGGTCTGGGAAAAAGTCAGTAACTGTGTTGTCCCATGCAGTAACCACAAGTTACACATGGCTCTTCACCAACTAAAATGTGCCTCCTCTGAATTTAGATGTGCTCCAAGTAGAAAATACTCACTAAATTTTGAAGCCTTAGTATAAAAGAATGTGAGATATCTCACTAGTCATTTTACTGGTTGCATGGTAAAATATTTTGAATAGGTTGAATTAAATAAAATATATTATTAAAACTAATCCATTTTAAGTTTCTTTTTACTTTTGAAAATGTGTCTACTTGACAATTGAAATAATACATGGGGTTGGTACTTGTGGCTCTCATTTTTCAGTTGGACAGATGTGGTCTAGTGTGGGAGGAGGAGAGGGTAGGGGCCCTGGACCAGGAAAGTACGATGTTCAAGGCAAGGGGTCAGCCAGCCCCTTAATTACTGCCAAGCTTCTAGGTGGAGGGAAAGTTCCAGTGAGAGAAGAGCAGGGAGGCTGGAGAGGAGATAGTGATTCAACCACCTCTCGGGTTTGTACTGTCTGGGACAGGTTGCCCATCTCAGAGCCTTGCAGAGTCATTTCCCCGTCGTATAGGGGAGATACATTCTATGCTCTAGTCTGTGGCTGGTTAAATGTATGCATCGATGAAGCAGACTATTTCTTAACGTGTCATCAATCCTTAAATATTGTTTACCACAAATCCCTCTTTAGCCCTATGTGGACAAAGGGCTCCGTCCCACTGGATGGGGAAGGAGTGTTTTGGGAGCGGCACCAGACCGAAGGGGTCGTGGTTCCCAAGCCCGGGCCTCTGGTTTCCCGCCTGTTACCCCGAGAGGTGATCTTAAGGCCTAGTCCCTCCTCTGCAGCTTGCGTTTGCCGCTGGGTGACCCAAAACAGCCCGGCGTGTGCTCTTGACAGAACACGAGTACAGACGGCGTTGCCCGGTGAGGGTGTGTGAGATGCTGGGAAGAGGGGTGGGCGGTCCCGGGCGCGGAGACCTAGTTGCACCCTGGTCAGAGAGGACCTTTAAAAGGAAACTGCTCACTCATCAAAAACACGTTTTCTGTCTATAATAGGTAACTATGCAAATAAAAGTCCCACAAGGATTGAAAGGGGCAAATCAAGCTCTAAGTCGGCCATAGGGGCGACCGGACTCCTCCCCAAGGAGCCCTGGCACCCTACCTAGCGCCCCTCGGCGAGTGTCCTTGGCGGGAAGGCAGCCTAGGCGCGGGGTTGGCCAGTCGCTGCCCCGCAGCGGCCGCTGCCCGGGGCGCCCCAGGCCCGCCCCCGCCCCGCCCCCACTCGCGCCGCGCCGGCCTCCTGGCCTCCGCGCCCCGCTTCGCTGTTGCTTCCGCCGCCGCCTCCAGGCGCGCTGGTCTGCGGGGTCGCCTCCGCTCCGGGCCGCCGCAGCCTCCCCTCGCGCCCCCGCGCGGCGAGGCCCCCCGCGGCAGGGTCCTCCGCGACGCCGGGTCGAGCGGCCGGCTTTGTTTCCCCAGACCCGACGGCGCGGAGCCGGTGCGTCTGGCGGCGGCGGCGCTGCAGTGGAGGAAGCCCGGCTGGCCCGCCAGCCTGCAGCCGGGCGCTCGCAATGCACCAGCGCGGGCGCCGAGCGCCCCGAGCCTCGTCGGGCCGGCCGGGTCCCCGGGCTGCAGGCTGCCCCCGCGTGCTGCTGCGTTAACTGCCGGAGTCCGCCTCCTCCCCGGCCCGCTCGCCGCTCGCCGCTCGCCGCAGTACGAGCCGCCTCCCCGCCCCCGCCCCCCGCGCCGCCGCCGCCGCCGCAGGAGAGGGAGGGAGCGAGCGAGCGAGGGGCAGAGGGAGGAGGTGGCGGGCCCGAGCCCAGAGCCCGTCCCGGGAGCCGGCGAGCGAGCTCCGGCCGCGGCGGGAGGCGCCAGCGGGAGGCCGCCGGGCAGCCGCGGCGCGCCTAGCCCTCCGCGCGGCTCGCTCCCGCCTCCCCCGCGGACACGGCCGCATCCTTCCCGCGGCGGGGAAAGAAGCTCCCTACTCGCGGAGCGGAGCCTCCTTCTCTTCCTCCTCGGGAGGGTGTCGCCACCTGGATTGCCAAGTGTGAGGGGTCCGGAAGGCAGGGGCCGGCGCGCCGTGACCCGCCATGGCTCAAGCGGCCAAACAGCTGAAGAAAATCAAAGACATTGAGGCGCAGGCCCTCCAGGAGCAGAAGGAGAAGGAGGAATCCAACAGGAAGCGGAGGAACCGCTCGCGTGACCGAAAGAAGAAGGTAAGAAGGGGGCGGCGGCGGCAGACCGGCGGCTGGGGCGCCCGGGAGGTGGCTGCCCGGCAGACCAGGAGCCAGGTGCGGGCGCGGGGCCCTGGCGCGGGCGGAGTTGCTACCGCCCGAGAGTGGAGGGCGCGGGGCGGGAGGAGACGGGGGAAGAGGAAGAGGCTTCGGTGCGGCGCGGAGAGGACGGGGCAGGCGCTGCAAGGGCAGAGCTGGAGGCCAGGAGGCTGAGGGCGCGCAGCAGCCGCCCGCCCGTGGCCCGCGGAGACGTTTCAGCACCTTGGACAGACGCCCGCAGGCCCGCGCCGCTCTGGGAGGAACTTTTTGGGCCTCCCCGCGTCTCGCGGGTCTGGTGGGCTGTTCCGCTCCGGCTCGTTGCCTCTCCGGATTTCCAAGGAAGCTGTTTTGGGTAAAAGCGGCCCCGGGCTCCGGAGGCTTCTCTGCTCTGCGCCTGCCTCGGTGATCCGCTCTCCAGCTCGGAGAGCATCGTTCCTCGGTCTCTAAACTAGTGGGGCTCCTGTCCTTCCCGGTTCCTTCTCGCGCCCAGGAAGCCTTTCCCAACCCTCGGGACAGCGGCAGAAAGGCATGACCCCGGGCATTTGGCAGCGTCTTCTGTTCGGGTCACTCACGATGAGCAACCTTTGGAAGCCAGACACAAGGGTGCTGTCCAGCTGACGCGACCCGCGGCCTGGTCAGAGACCAGGTCTGCTTTTTTAGTGGAGGATTACGAGACAAATTGTGTCCCCGCAATGGCCCATAACTGTTACTGTGTCCAGCACTTCCCTTTGGGGCCTGGGGTCTTCCTACCACTGACTTGAGCACCTTTGGAAACACCTTTGGTGAGAAACACCGGTTGGTTGGAAGCACCTTTGGTTTTGAAAGGAAGGGGCAGTTACCTGGAGGTGTTCTAGAACTGCCCCCACCCTACCCCCCAGGGAGGAGGCCAGGGAACACTCCAGTGCAGCCCTGGAAATGGGAGGTAGTGCTGAACTCCTGCTTCAGGAGAGCCATTTTCACCTGGGGAAGTCAATCTGGAGCATGGCCTGCAAGCTTTTTTTGCCCGTCAGTAGGGCCCCTCAGCGTTCTGGAGCAGAGGCACTGATCTTGGCTGAGAAGGAAACACTTTTTTTCCCCCTGAAATTGTCTCATCCTGAGAAAGAAGTTGGGAGCCTGTGGTTGACAGCAGGGTGTGGGGAGCAGGCCGCCCACTCCACTCACCAGCTGGTCAACAGGGCCAAACATCCGGCCTTTTCCTAGAGGTGGGACACAGGTAGAGATGCTCTCTGATTGCCATCGGAGTAACCAGCGCGCTCCAGGCTTTCCTGTATCCCTTCAAAAGGCAGCCCCTCCTCCCTCAAGGGATTGCCATCCCCGTGTGTAAATAGTAGTTTCAAAAAAGTACCACCCCTTTAGCAGGACCGAAAAAGGAAAAAAAGAAAAAAGAAAAACGCCCTCCCTAAACCGATGGTGAATCAGAGTTTGGGTTGGTGCCATTGAGAGAGAATCTCAAGTCCTGCTGCTGGGGTCTGAAATACCAGCGCCCATCCTGTGAGTCAGGCTTGGGGACGGCTGGCTGGATCTGATAGTGTTCACCCACTTTCTTGGCATGAATGTAAACTTCTTACTGGGAAGGTGTGCTCTCTATTTCCATTCCTGCCTACTGCTTTAGGAGCCAAGCCGGTCCTCTCTCCCAAACTGCTCACTCAGTGTTTTTATCCTACTTCTTGCTTCTTCTTTGATGCTCTTGATACCACATTTTTTTTGAGCAATATTTTTTTTAAAAATCCAAAACTCTCCTGTCTTCTCTTCTTTGATTTCTTTTTATTCTACGAAGCACCCTTTAATGTAACTACGAATCCTGACTGAATGTATTACATGCACATGAAAGTGCAGTTTTAATATTCTTTGTCCTCTCTGGGTCTTAATCTTTACATTATTAGTCAATTTTATTTCCATTTCCAGTGCTAGGTGATGATATATTGTCCTTCCCCTCAAGCTGTGTTATGTTGTTTTACTAGCTGGTCACAGCTTACTGCGTCAGTACCATTCAAAAATCTTCCATACAGGTTTTCATTATTTTATGCAGTACCCGGTGTTCTGTGATTGACCTAACAATAAAAAGGAAATCTTAATTCAAAGTGGTAGCAATGTTGTAAACTCTTAAAGCCTATTCTTTGGGTCAGGGGGTATGTGGTACAGGGTGAGATGTGGGGGTCTTTCATTTGTATTTCATAATGATTGTGAGTTCTCTTAATCACTGGCATGAGAGCCAGCTCAGAGAATAGAGTTAAAATTTATAGCAAAATACAAAATTACAAGAAGATGGAAGGCCCTAGGGGGGAAGATGAGCAGGGCAGAGAAATGCGGAGAAGAATGTTTGGAGCAGACAGAGGAAGCTGGTTAAACAGATGAGTGGGGATCTAAATTGAAGGTTCATATCAGGTGACGTCTAAGACCATTTTTTCACAAATGAAGTAGTTTTTCACAGCAAAGTATATTGAAATCAAGCAGCTGAAGACTTTACAGTTGGCCACCGACTGTGGGGATGCTGTGGAACCATCCTTACATCAGCTTGAGGAAAGAATCTCAGTCATGCAAATACACAGTTTTTTCCAGTGGCTTGCTAATTCATAGGAGCATATAGCTAAGAATTTACTAAAAGGGAAAGTGTTTGTCCCATGGGTAACCTGCTCAATGGGGACTGACTGAGCAGAACTGCATGCCTCCCCATTTGTAGAAATAATTACGGTTGTAACTTCGACGGTGGTTGCAGTTTTACAGCTGACGATATTGTGTGGGAAGGCGCTTGCTAAGGGTGTTGTGCAACTGGGTTGGGGGGGGGGGATGGAGGCTGATGTTGTGACGCACTGACTGACACAGATAGAAACCACCTTGACACAGGGAGCTGAGCTGAGCTAAAACTCTGGAGCTCTGAAAATGCCTGCATTCTTCTGGGGCTTTCATTCAGTTTTCTGTTTGTGTAGCTCAATCCCCGTCCGGTGCTTGCTGGTGGAGCTACAGCTCTTTAGAAAAGAGTCAAATCCAGTATTCATGACATGCACCGATAAGCCCCCTTGCTTCGGAAGGTTTGGATGGGCAGAATTGCCAAGCATGATTAAAGCAGGTGTTTGCGTTAAGAATGACAGCTTTCTAGGGCTGAGGCAGGCTTGGGCCTGAGAAAGCATGTGCTTTTTATGTTTACCCAGAGCTTGAGGTTAGGAGAGGAGGACAGGGAGGGTGAGGAGAAAGTGAGGCCAAGAATGGAGGGGCAGAATTAAAGAAGGGAAGAGAGGATGACGAGGTGGCTGAGGCAGAGAAGGAAGGAAGGGGGCTGGCGTCTCAGCCCTACTTTAAGGGCTTAAACTACGCCTGCTACCTGCAGCACCTGTTCAGTGCCCCGGGATAGTTTTACCAAGCTCTCTGTTTGTCCCTCCCTTTCTCTGCCTACCTTATTTTCCGATGTTGGTGAAGGAAAAGACCAAGCCCTATTGTATCTGTGTAGCCACTCAGTACGTAGCTCAGTACCTGACGAACAATGGGCAATAAATAAAAGTGTGTGGGACGAGTGGTCGAATGAGTGGATCCGTATATTTATCCCTGCTTGCCTAGATGTTTTGGTCATAGGCAGGTGTTCAGGTGAACAACATTCTTTTTGACTGGCTGTCTTTTGGGGACATCTGAAGCAAGCCTGATATTGCCCTGTTTTCTAATCATTTGCAATACAATAGAAATTTGTAGGCAGGCAGTGGAACCATCTAATTTTTTGGTGCAGTGATTCTACCACTCAGTAGGTAGGTAGTTCCTTGCAGGGTCTCTGCCGCACTAAATGTCAAGTGTTTTTAGCCATTTGGAACAACGGCAGTGTTTGCCCAGGGCCCTAAGGAGCAAAACAGAGGAGGGTGCAGAAAGAAAGTGAGCAGTGGAAAGTGAGCATCTCCACTTTGCTGTGCAGGCAGTGTTGGCAGCCTTTCTAGTCTACGCTGCGCTCTCAGAGGGGCCTTCAAGCCTTCCTTGCACAGCTGGGCCAGGTGCTGCTGCTGGGCTGCAGAGGTGTCTCTGGTTGAGCCAGTGATTGGACCCACAGAGAAGATTTGAGAGTACCTGCATGGCATCGGAGTGGTTGGGCCGGGCTCATCACCAGGAGGGTAGATGGAGGGTCAGGTGGGCACACACGGCCCTCGTTTGCTTCTGCTGTTATCTCCAAAGGAGTTTATACATTTATCCAAGAGATAACTGACAAAATCAAAAGAGAATGATGTTCGTCACACGTCTTTAAACCCAGGTCCTGTTGCTAAATGACATCGCTAGTATATGTTGTAACATGAATTGGTATTCATATAATAAATCTCTATTTGGTGTTTGAATAGCCTAATTCTGGTGCATTGTGTATTTATTACTAAACATACTAGTTTATTAGTTGCAAGCTTTTAAAATACATCACAACTTATTTTAGTACCTTGGGAGCCTCAGAAGATGGAAGTGTCCCTGCCTCTCTTGAGCTCTGGGAGATAGTTGCAGTGACTGAAGATGTGGCATATCCCAGGCCTGCTCTGTGTCCATCTTCCAGCCCAGCGTCTCCCTCCCTGCTGCAGAGGCACGGGCTGGGGGTAGGCTGTTCCCAGGTGCTTTCATCACCCCCAGCCCCCCGCCTGACCAGGACAGGAGGCTTTTGAGGGCAGAGATGGTACGCCGTCAGTTATGTCCAAAACTATATGGTTTGCACATTATTTGCTACTTTGTTTAAAGTAGGTGGGACAGCAGCTGAAATTCAGAGCCTGAAGCAAGTGACCTCCTTAAAGAAGGGGACCTCAAACTGGCCCCCGGGACCTCTCTCTTCTCTTAGTCACCGCAGCAAACTGCTTGCTCACCACTTCTGCCTCTCTCCTCTTAATATAGCAATGCTTGTCTTTTCTTTTTTAACCTCAGTTTAAGGCCTCATTCCTTCTTCTTCCAATAAAAATGAGCAAGCAGTGGGGAACGGGTACTGTGTGCCAGGCACTTTTTACATATGTTAACACATTCTCATACTCTGCCTTCATTATGCTTTTTGTAAGGCTGATCTGGTATCCGTTTCTTCTTCAATCAATGTCAAAGCGCATCACTCTTCTTTCTTCTTCAAGGAATCTTTCCTGAATGCCCCGCCTTACTTCCCCCCTATCACCCTACACTCTACACTCTGCTTTTTGTTCGTGTGTGTGTGTGTGTGTGTGTGTGAGAGAGAGAGAGAGAGAGAGAGAGACGCTCATCTTGTTTCATCCCTTCTGGATGGTAAGCTCCCTGAAGCCAAAGCCTAAGTTTGTGCATAGCCACCCAGTAAATATTTATGGCTTGGGCTGATTCAGAAGCTACATTTAATAGGTTCAAACTTTTTTCTTGGTCTTTCTATTTGATTCTGGAAGACTTGGTTTTATAGAATTGGAACCAAGTAAGTCTATTTTTCCCCCCTGAATTATTCTGATCAAAGCAAAGTCTGTGGTCATCAATGTTAGGTTTTTGTAAAAAGTCAAATAAGGTGTGTTTGGCTCCATATTTCTGTTTTTGGTTCTTGAAAAGCATCTCAAAAGTCTACCTCTTACAGAGCATTAGTCCGGGAGTCAGATGCCTGGGTTACAGTTTCAGCTCTTGCATTTATCAGCTACATGTGGTGAACAAGCCTCGGAATTCCTCTGAGCATCAGTTTACTCTTCTGTAAAATAGGGATGAGAATCAATGATGCCATGCTTTGTAAAATGTAAAACTCCCATGTTTTTAGGAACTTATAGTTGATAACATGATTGTTTATTAGCTTATTCTTTCTAATAAATGCAGTGCTAACACTCATGCCTAGCTTTCTGTGGCAGCAGAAAATCTTGGTGTTTGCCTGGGAAGGCCAGCACATTACCATTGCAGTGCTGGCAAATGAGAAGGGTGCTTTAAATCATATCTTCATTTTATTTTCAGGACAAGAATGAGTTTTCTATTTTGATAAGATTTATTATCATAGACATAGTTATCTACATAGATCCAGTCTATAATTTTGACGTGGGCTTTATTAAAGTCCTATCTGGCAATTGTGGCTGTATTATCAAAAGGAGGCTGTGAAAGTGGTTCCTAAATTTTCTGAGAATACCATCCATGTGAGGGCCTGGCTGACGGATCCTGGGGTGCGCAATATCACAGGTAATGGAACAGCCAGCGTCAGGGCGATCAGACTCCTCCAGGGAGAATCTGCATCTGAGTGGTGCAAACACAATCCGTCCTGCAAGAAAGGAGGACCCACGTTGTGGACACTCAACACCAAGGCAAAGAAGATGCCACGGTCAGTTTTTTAATAAAACCACTTGAGTTTTTGCTAAGGGGCTAAGACAGTTTCAGTTAATACTACGTTTTCATCATTTCAGAGTGTCATTGACCATGATAGCTGCAAATAGCCTTCTCTGCTTACCAAAGGTGGGGTGTGTTTATTGAGAGCTGCATGCCCTCAAGCCATTACCTCACTGGATCCTCAAAACAGCCATCAGATGGGTCAGATGAGGACAGAGCTGGGCTCAAACCCAGATCCACCTGACCTCAGCGTATGCACAGAGCTCTGCTCTAGGCTGCCTTCACAGGCATTTGTTGAATCCGCGGGAGACTCAGGGCTCTGCTAGGCACTGAGAGGAGAGTCCAAACTGAGAGTTTTCCTGCCCTCCTGTGAAGGACCTGCAGGGTAGTGGAAAAGCTGCCAGAGGAAGAAGCACTGCAGGATGACAGGGGAGGCAGGTGATCTGGACTCAGACAGAAGCACTGGAGCCTGGATTCCAGTGGGAACAGGGGTGTCCAAAGGCTCCTATGTATGTCTCAGGGTCAGCGCACATGGTGGGAAAGACCTGGTCCAGGCATCTGGGTAATGACCAGAGGCCAGATAAAAGGGCCACTGAAAACTGAGTCCTTGGGGTTTCCTGCTCTGTGCCTGGCTCACCTGCCTCACAAAATGGATATTTCCCCCTTTACTCTCTGTTTTGGAGACCTCTCTACCTACCACATCATCTGCATCTTCTCTATGTAAATGTTCAGTCATGTACTGACATTACACACATAGATACGGAGTGACAACGTGCTTGTCATTGTCACCTATTCTTTCCTCTTCTCTGGGACTTTTGCTTGGTACAGAGGGGAGCATCTTGCCGGCGTTGGGGTTGGGTATGTTAGGGGCAGGTGGGAGCAGAGGATGAGCACAGCCCAGCTCTTGCCCGGGGTTCTCATGCGTGTCCCTGGATCCCTGTGGTCTCGTTTCTGCTCCTAAGAAGTGGGCCAAATAATGCCCATGAAGAGGAGTGCAGTCAGGGAGAAAACAGGCATGGGAGATTAGACGGCACAGAATATCATTGGAGTGGAGTTGGGAGAGGAGGGGAGGGAGTGAGAGGAAGCATTAAAGGAGAAGGGAAGGAGGCGCCTAATTATGGACTGGCCAGAGCCATGCATGACTCCTGAGCCCAATTCTGAGATGGAAACAGCCCCAAGTATTGGAGGTGAGGCTCACTGGGAAAGAGGAAGGTAGAGGGATCCCAGGGGCCTCTCAGCTTTGCTAGTGTCACAACCACCTATGGGTGGGGGGTGTGGGGAGGGCTGGTTACCAACAGAACCTCCCACCACCCACCGCAGAATCTGATGCTGGGGTGGGTGGGACTAGGCCCCTCGGGTGGCAGGAGATGGAAGGAAGAGGTGAGAAAACAGAGGATTTGCACTCACTCATTATTTAGCCTGTATCCAGTTCCCCAAAGGAAGTGGGCAAGTTAAGAGTTGACTTTAGCACTGTGGCCCTCCCTTTGGGAAATAAACTTGGCCAGAAGGAGATGGGCTAGGCCTCTTCCAAGGGTGCAGCCTGAGTCCTCAGGAACATCAAGGGGTCAGCCCGTGGATGAGGGTCAGGACAGTCAGATGGGGCAAGAGCACGTGTGAAGGTGGTATACATGAGGTCTGGAGGAGGAGGTGGTCTGGGGACTGTGGGCCTAAGAGCAGGAGCAAAGACAGCAGAGTGAGGGCGAGCAGGATGAGGCTGGAGAAGGAGCTGAGAGGGGGGCCATCTGCGTCTGAAGAGCAGGGGCAGCCCTGAGGGTTCCAGGCAGAAGTCTGAAGGTTACTGTGCCTTCCGTGCAGAGGTGGGTTGGGTGGGGTGGTGCTGTGGGTGAGCTGGGCACCTGGAATGCTGGCGGATGATAACCCAGCTCAGGGAGAGGCTGGTCTGAGCTGGGGTGGCTTATGGCGACAGAGAACATGTGACAAACTAGAGGCATTTGGGTGGTTGAGAAAGTTGGGCTTCATGGAAAATAAAGTGGGTGCAAGTAAGCAGTCAAGGATGATGGTGAAGGTTTCATTTTGACATATGTTAACGTGTGTGTGTGTGTGTGTGTGTGATTAAATATCTATAAGACCTCATCTCTGACTCGGTGCGGGTAGTTAATGGGTGGTGCCTTTTACTGAGCTAGGAAAGAGCAGGGGAAACAAGAGGAAAATAATAAATCTTTTTTGGGGGACCATATTGTTAGGTAGCCCCCTGGGGCTCTCACTTGATAGAGGGAGAGAGCTAATAGATATGCTGTTAAATCTTGGGGCACCTATCAGGCTCATAATGAAAAGAAGAGGCAGTCAGTTCGGGCCTGAGCTCTTGTGGAGTGCAGCGCTTTTGAGGGATTGCTTTAAATAGGCACCTACACGGAAGGCATGTGACTGGTGACGCTCAGCTGGCAGCAAGCAAGGCCTGGGGCATGGGGTGGGCTGCAGGGAGGCAGGGCTAAATGCCTTTGGCGCCCATATGGTGAAACGCTGTGCAATCACTAAATACGATGCTTAAAAGAATATGTTTTTAAGACTCTGCTTCTAATAAAAAAGGAATACACTTAGATGTAATGTAATTTATAAATGTAATGTAATTAAAAGAAGAGACAGGGGATGCCCTGCTGTCAAAGCGCATAGCCAGGTCCTTCCCTGCCTGTGCATCTTCTGCAGATGAAAGCTGGAATTTGAAGATGACCTCACCCCCCACCCCCCTAAAGAAGCCCAAGGTCATGTGGATTCAAGCCAAGTGGGTAACAGAGTAACAGAATGTACATAGTGGAGCTAGAGTGTGGTCCCGAAAGTCTGGGCAGGCAGGTCTTGGCATGGAAGCTGTCCATTGTAAACCAACTTGAAAATGTGTGTGTGTCGGGTCTAATCCACTCTGCCGCCAGAGTGATCTTCCAGAAATGCAAATCAGATCTCGACACTCCTTCCTTTAAATCCTTCAGTGGTTTTCTAATTGCCCTTACAATCAAGTTCAGGCTGCTCACCCTGGCTTCCTAGGCACCCCTAGCTAGCTGCCTTTCCCCGCCCCCTCTCTTTCCTTCCTACCAGCTGCACCCAGCTGTTCTCGGAACTTACTCTAGTACTTTGCATGTGTGTGCTTTCTCTGCCTATCCATTGTCCTGCCTGTTGACGCTCCGCAAACACTAATGCCGGCTGACTCCTCCAGCAGAATTGCGCGTAAATGTTGCCTCCCGAATCCTGGATGAGCTTGGGCCTCCCCGTGCCGTATCATCCTCATAGGCCTGTGGGCAAGGTGGCCAGAAAATTGCAGAAAACTAAAAGGAAACTGTAGTGTGTGCTAGGAGGTCATTTTGATGTCAAAGCAGCCCTGAGGAGATGTGCACTTTGGAATTAGATGGAGTCAGATGGTCCTGGGCTGGTACCTGGGCTCAGATGTTACCAGCTGGGTGACCTTCGGCAAGGTGTGCAGTTACCCTGACTGAGCCACTTGTAAAGTGGGAGAAGAACATCCACCACACGACCGCGCACGGTGGTTGGAAGGATGGAGTGAGTTGATATGTGTAGAGCACCTGAGATGCAGTAAGCACTTCACAAACGCCTGCCCCCGTGCCTCCGTTGCCCTCACGCCCATCTCCTACCCGGAGTCAGGCCATGAAAACAAGGCTCCGGCATCAAACAGGCTGTGGACGTGGTGGGGGGTGGGGTGACAGCAGCACCTGTCTGCACCTGGAGCACCGAACGGATCAAAAAAGATTTTAAACTATATGAACACCAGAGGTTTCCTCTCAAATGCTAATAAAAGATGAAAGCCTGAGCCCACTTAGCTAGATTCTCACCTTGCGTGTAATTTAAACACAGTGGCTCCTTTCCTGAGCCGGCCTCAAGGTTACATCCCAAGGTTGAGAGTACTTGGCTAACATTGCTGCCAGTTCCCTAAATGAATTAGGGGAGTCTGTGGAGAAATGTGAACCCGATGTAAAACTCCAATTAAAGCGAAAGATTGGAAACAGCCCCCTTCAGCCAAGTGTCAAACTCTGAAATAGCCATCCAGTTGCGTTGAACTTGGGGAAATGTTGGCGTCTCCTTCGGGGTGGAGGTTCGGCTGATTCACCTGAAGGCCATTGAGTGAGCTGCTACTCTGACGTGAGGAGGCTGCCCTGCTGATCCTGGGTTACGACATCCTGTCCCACCCGCCGTGGGTGGGGCCGGGCGGCCAGCGGCTTCAGCCTGCGAGTCCTCTCTGAGCCAGGAGAGCGGGTGGAAGAGACCGGCCTCCTGGTGGCCCCGAGTGCCGTCTAGGCAGCCATGAGGACAGGGCAGGGTTCCCCAGGGGTGCTGCACTGTCTGCTTTAGGGAGAGAGAACCCCAGCCAAGCAGTCTGTCTTTCTTTTAACCTTGTCCCCTTGCTTGTCACCTGTGTCATCGCCTTTGGACCTCATTCTTGAACAGATCTGCCTTTGAAGGACCTCTGGACTCCAAGCATGCCCTTAAATCCGCACTTGAACCCACATGCCAGTGTTGTCCCCCACACAACAGGGCCTTGACATGAGGCAGATGGAAGAAAACATTTTTAACGACTCTGTACCAGGAGAAAAGCTGTGCAGTCATTAGATTCTTCAGGAAGAACTCAGACGGGTCTCTGGCGGGATTCGCCTTTCTCCACCCGCGCTGGCATAGCCACTGCTCTGGCCCAGGCGTCCTTCCTGGGAGAACCTCCCGCTCTTGCTCACCAATCCAGTCTTCCTCTTGCAGCAAGAGTCATGTTTTGCTTTGTTTTTTAATGCATTTTGATAGTTGTCACTTCCTTCATGAGACCTTTCAGTTACTTCTCATGGGCTGTTAGGATCTGCCGACCACCGGGGTCTTATGCCCCATGCCCTCCCCCCACAGCCCCCACACCCCCCGGTTTGGGGTATTGGCTGCTCCTGCCTGGTCATCTGCTGTTCCCATCTCTCTGGGGCCCAGTCTAATTCGTACTCACCCTTTATGACCCAGCTTCAACTCCTCCAAGAAGCTCTCTTGACTCTGGGTCAGAGATGTTATAGAAGGGGTGCCCACCCTGAAGGGGCTGGTGAGGTGTCCCTGTGTTGGCCCAGGGATTTCCCAGGCCGTTTACAGCTAATGGCACTTACAAGGAAGTCCTAGGACAACACAGGATTATCGACCCGGAAGGAAATGAAACTAATTACTTATCTTGTATTTCTCAGTTTCTGGAGCCTGAGTATGATGTGGATTGTGGGAGCCTCTCCTTCCTCTCCTTCCACCCCTCATATCTGTGAGCACTAACAATGTGCAGTTGTGGAGGAAAAGAACAGACCCCTGGGGTGACAGATTTGGGGTTGAGTTCTAGTTTTTTTTCACTGTCTTGTGTAGCTTGGACACTTCTCTATGCCTCAGTTTCCCAACCTCTAAAATAAGGGGATTGGTTTAGAGGCCTTCTTAAGCCTCTTCTGGGAGTATTCTAATTCTGTGATTGTGTGAATTTACAAAGCCACAGGGCACAGTGGTTTCAGATGCTGGTTAGCGTGTCCTGGCCTGAGGCGTGCTGGATGGGAGATCTGGTTAGAGGCGGCCGCCCTGGGTTGTGGTCCATATCTAACGGGAACCAGACTGCGGGACACAGGAATGTTAGCAAAGTATGAATGGCCACCCAGTATAGGGTTTGGGTTCAGCTCCTTTATACTCATCCCATCCAACGTATTATTTTCACAGCACCAACACTGGGCAGAACAAGGAGAAGAAAACATCGTAATAAAGTACAAGGGCCACATGGGGTGGTTAGAATGCCACAGTGCTCAAGGTTAACAGCCCTGGTCCTTTGGGTGTGTGTTGAGGAGAGCCCCTGTCATTTGGCACCCCTGAGACTTCACACACCTCCTGCTGAGGCCAGTAGGGTGCCCTCCTCTACGTAAGAGTCACCCCTGCCCCAGGTGAACAGAGAAAGCAGGAGGCAGGGTGCCTTCTATTTTCAGTGCAAGGTGACTGGGCCTGTCACACTCAGAGTTGCATTCAAGGTCATGAACAAAGTGAGCCTCCTTCTGCGGAGCTTGTTGGCCTTGGCTCCGGAGGGGGTGGGGGCTCGAGCAGCCCTGTCTCCTGCCTTTTCTTGGAGAGCAGACCCAGGCAAACCCTGGTGCAAAGGACAGGCAACACGCTGCAGGATGTACCTGCGCTTTGTCCAACAGCCCTGACTTTTTAGACACTCCTTTTACAGAGGGGAATTGCCCATTTTGGGAGAAGCCCAGCTTTGTCACTTACGGAATTTCTGAGGAGCTGGTATTTTCAGGAGGGCCTAGTACCCCAGCTCAGTGCTTTTTAAATTTCAGTCTCTGGCCCACTGGCCCCCCCTGCCCCCCTGGAAGGCAGCGCTCACTGGTTCAGTGGAAGCCCCAGTGCTGAAAAGCTGCCACGTTTTCTTCAGTGGCAGCTCTGCTGGGGCTGAGGGGAGTAAGGGGATACCAGGTCTGGGCTGTCATCTGTCATTGAACTAGAACCCTCTCCAGTGGTCGCATGTCCTGAGAGATGAGCCCCCCTAGGTATTCAGGCCTCAAAGAGCCCTGGGGGCAGGGCAGCCAGGTGCCACATGGATAGTTGCCATTGTCACACAGAGCTCGGATTGCCAAGTGTTTTTCCACAAGCCCTGGCCATTTCACTGCCCCCCTAACAGCCCTGTGGAGAAGCAGGGGTCAGGTTCCCCGTTCACATGGGAACAAAGTAAGACTCAGGGAGACGAGGTGCATTTCACCCCATTGAGAGGTGCTGGGGCTGGAGTGGACACCTTGGACTGTCTCTCTCTAAAGTCCTGGCTTTTATAACAAGCGGGCAGTGGCAGATGCAGGGTGTTGGGGATTAAAATTTGTGTTGTTTTCTGTTTTTCTCATCTATCAGCTACTTATTAGCAAGGAAATAGCAAGGCCCAGCCGTGGGTGGCTGATGTTCTCTCCACTAAGAGAAGGGAAGGTGAGGGACAGCTCTGACCCGCACAGGGGCTGGGAGAACCGCCTGTTTCGCAGGTGAGGGCCTCGGAGAGCTGAACAAGGTTAAGCAACCTGCCCAAGGTCATGCCTTCCCTCAGAGCCAGGGCTGGGTTCACACCAGCTGCCTGAGCTGAAAACCTTCACCTTACTGCTTCTAGGGCTATTGTGAATATTAAACAAAATCAAACAGACAAAGTGCTTAAATGGGGAGAGATAAGGGACAAAAAATGAAAAACATTTTAAAAGCATTTAACACAGAGCCTAGACCATGATGAGAACTCTCCATGTCAATTTTTTTTTCCCCCACTGGAAATAAAATACCACTCTCACTTGGGGAGAGAAGGCATGCATTCCCTCACAAAGAACCAGTACCAGGATAGGATACAAAGACAGAGATGGGCATATGGGTAGACAGATAGATATGATGGGGGACCCCCCAAAAACCCAGAATTATCTTCTGGAGAGCAGGCTCCTTAGAGTACAGACTTCCCCCACGAGGTGAGAGTTCTAGGAACCCATCTGTGTCAGCATACCAGCTGGTGTTGTTGTGAGAGGCTGTGTTTGGCTTCTGTGAATTTTTTAATAGATTGGTCCATTTCATGAGGGGTGAGGAATGAGCGCACCTGCCCACATTGCACTGATTGTGCAGCAGTCTTTGACCAAAAACAGCATGACCCCTTGCCCCATCCTCCCTTATGCACCTGATTTCATCCCGAGTGACATTTTTTTATTTCCCTGGATGAAAAATGTATTTAAAGGGGAACATTTTGCCAATGTGGAAGAGGTGAAACAAAAAATAGCAGAAGCACTAAAAGGAATCAAAATGGACAAGTTCAAAAACTGTTTTGGACAGTAGAAAAAAGTCTCAATATGTGTATTGCATCAACTGGAGAGTATTTTGAAGGTGACTCAGGTTTAAACATCTAGGAATAAATATATGATTTTTTATAAATTCCAGTTTGGGGGACCCCCTCATACAGACACATAAAGGGCAGTGTACAACCAGTGCCTTCGAACAGGAACATTAGGAACTAAGGGTGCCCTTCTGTCCCTTGTGAAGTGGCTGGGTGAGCTTGGAAAAAGCACAGCACTTCTCTGGGCCTCTGTTTTCTCTCCTGCCTCATCTGGGCCTGGAGTAGGCCAGCTGACATGACATGTTGGAAGGGACCTTGGAGATCTCACATTCCATCCCCTTCATGGAAAAACCGTCCAGACAAAGAAAATGACTTGTCCAGATCACACAGCTATTTTTAGTGGCCGAGAAAACGCTAGGAGCAGGTCTCCTGGCTTGGCTCTTCTGGCCCTGGTGAGAAGTTCCAGCCCTTACACACTATGAGTTTTTGAGCACAACATGGTGGGAGGGACTCGGAGAAGGGAAGAGGGATTTTGGTTCTGCTGTTCCACGTGGAAACAGGCCCAGCAAGGAAAGGCGGCACAAGGAAGGGTGTGCAGGAACTGGATGTGGGTCCGACCGTGTGGGTGGAGGGCCTAAATGATCCAGGACCCTCTGGGCGGCTCTTGGAGGAAAGAGCCTGCCAGGGTGCTCGGTGTGAGCACGGAAGCCTGAGCCTCCTCTGGGCCTGGTGGAAGGAAAGGTGCCCTGGGCTGGGCAGGGGCATGGGGCTGGGTAGATGATTCCAACCTGGCCCTCCTCTCACTGCCCCAGTTAGTGCTCTTTGGTGCCTCATGCAGCTCCGGGTGTGTTCAGGGCCCGTGGGCTGCCACAGTGGCCTGGAGTGGACACTTAGTTTGTTCCAGGCATCTCTGGCCTGTGGGACTCATTCAGCTCATTCTACAGGCAGGAGCTGAGGGCTGGCTGGTGGAGGCACCTCCCCAAGGCTATGGCTGAGTGGGGCCTGAACCTCAGACTTCTGAATACTATTTGGATGCCAGGTCTGGTTGCCCTTGAGTTATGGAATATGTCTGCCTATCTACCTATCTATCCATTATCTATCTCTATCTATCTGTCTACCTTGCTTACTACTTTATCGTGCTTCTTCCTGGGGTAAAGGGAATAAGAAAAGCGCCTTTGTAGGTATATTGCACTCTTTTCAACTTTATCTTCTTCCCTCCTTTCCTTCCTTTTTTTCATCTCTAAATATGTGCCGCTCCATTTCCTACCTGCTCCCATACCACCCGACCCTCGATGCCTTCTTTATACTGGCAATGATGGATACAAAGTCCAAAACCCCTGTCTCCTTGGCTACCCAATAAGCAACTGGCCGTTTTTCAAATCCAGAATAAATAAATATCACCTCTTTCAGGAAGCCTTCCCTGACTTCATCAAGCAGAAATAATTGCCCCCTTTTTTGTGTTCCATTAGCTCTGCTAATCTCATTATCACAGCACTTGTTGTTTTATTTAAGTCAGAGGTGGGTGAATTTTTTACTGTAAAAGGCCATATAGTAAATACTTTTAAGCCCCTGTGACAAGTATTCAGCTCTGCTATCATGGCACAAAAGCACCATAGACAACACACAAGTGGAGGAGCATGGCTGTGTTCCAATAAACTTGATTTTTGGATGCTGAAATTTGAGCTTCATTTCATTTTCTACATATTACAGACTATTATGCTTTGTTTTCCCCAACCGTTTAGAACAAGTGAAAACCATTCTTAGCTTGGGGGCTGTACAAAAACAGGCGGCAGGCTGGATCTGGCCCTCAAGTTCATGTGCCAACACCTGGGTTAAATGCTTGTTCTTGCTTGACCGTGCACAAAGGCTAGATCTTGGTCATCTCTGTGTCCCCAGAACCTGTTGGTTGAATGAATGGATATAGTGGTTTCCATTAAACACACAGAGAACAGAGAGAATGAGCATCACTAACTCCTTCAACAGTCCTTGGAGGGAGGGAGACAGGTGAGGCATGATCGCTCCTCTTTTGCACATGGAGAGACTGAGGTGACCTGCCGGAACCTCGGGGCTTCTGATTGCCACGGCCGCGGGGGAGTTGACATGTCTGGTATTGAGGGGCTGCTCTGGGCGCTGTGTGAGTCTGTAGGGAGCTGGGCCAGCAGGATGCTCCGTGGCTGGATGTGGTAGAAGCCACCTAGCAGCACGCCTTTCCGTCGTGGACACAGACACTGTCTGGTGCCTGCCTGGGTAAGCGGCCTGTGTCGGAAAGGTTTGGTTTCCTGCCTGTGTCTCTGGCTTTATGAGAGGCAGTCCTGTCTGTTCTGCAGGGAGAGAATGGTTACACATAGCTAAAATTAGATGTTTTGTTTGAATTATGTTAATTTGACTTAATTGCTGGGGAATGTCACCGTTCTTCAGAAATCCCAGAGCTCTGTGGGCCTGGGTGAATAACAATAATCCCTTATATTTGTGCCTTGCCTCCCCATTCCCGGCACTTCCACCTTCATTATCTCATTTGATCTCTCACAACAAACTCAGGAGGGCAGCAGGCCAGAGACTTGACCCCCTTTTTCCTGGGTGAGGAAGCTGAGGCCTGGGTAGTGAGATTATGTTCCCCAGGTCACAGGTCTGTTTTCTTGGTCGCTTCCATTCTACTAGTGCCATCCTTTAAAAACTTTGTCCTCTCCCCTCTTTTTGTTAGTTCTAGGCAGGGCTGGCTTCGTGCACAGGTCCTCCCCTTGGAAGGGTTCTGCACTTATGAAATGCTCTGCTATGGTCACTTAAAATTATTGTTTTCATACAAAGGGGCCCCTGACTTGTCATTTTGTATGTAAATTATGCAAATTACATACCTAGTCCTGGCCATCAGATTATCTTCGTGGGCTAGCACTCATATTTCTCTGTCCACTTAACCTTGGGTGTGATTTGATCTTGAGGGTGGCATCTGGGATGCCCAGAGGAGCTTCTTTTTATAAACAACTCCCTCCAAACCTGTCTAAAGGTGAGACTTCCCTTCGGCTTCTGGTGAGAAGGCCAGCAGGTCAGCTTCCAGCTCCTTTTCCGCCAGGAGCTCAGGTGCGCCGCCAAGAACAAGCAGTCCTGCCTCCCGGGGACCCTGTTCCCTGCCCCAGCCTTACCTCTAGTTCACTGGTCAGAACAGTGTGTGTGTTTCTACAGCAGGGCTGTCGCTCTTTTGACCTCTGCTATGCCTGGCAAATCTTTTCCCGGGACCCTTCTATGATAGCATGGAGGTTCCATAACATATCTTGGTTTTCCTAAAATAAGTGGTAACAGAAATGATTTTTAGTTGCTAATTTGTAAATAACAAGTCTTTCCACTAAATTACACTTACTTTTACATTGATCAAATGGCCTTTAATTGAAAAGAAAAAATTCCAGGAAACCTGAAGCAACCCCTGATGGATTGCTCCTATAAGCGGAAGTATGCCAAGTTGCTTGGGAGAGTTAAAAGTGGTACACAAGTTGAGAGTCTTCCATTACCCACAATCATGTTGGTTTCTTAATCAAACCCATCAATCCGATGAAGATGAGGTAAGGATATTTTGGAGGTTTCCTTTTGCATCCTCAGCGTTCAGCTTCGAAGTCAGGTCTCCAGATGCAAAAGAAAGCATGTTAGGTTTTGGTGTTGGACAGACCTTGGCTCAGCTCTGAGCTATGCCACATGCTGTTTTAGCGCCTCTGAGCCTCAGTTTTCTTACCTGTAAAATAGGCATCTGTTCCTCCTCACCTCTCCTTGTGCCTGGAGATTGAAAGGAAATATTAAAATACATGTCTGCCTGGCCATTCCCCTCTGCCCTGCACCCTCAATGTCAATCCCTTTCTGGGCTGGGGTTGGTGCGCTGAGTGACCAGCACTAATGTGAGGATGGGGACAGGCAGCTGGGGCTGGGGTGCATTGCTGTATGGGTGGTGGCACCGTGGGGTGCAGCACCATCCAGAGCCCTTGTGGCTGCTGTTCATTCAGGAGGCCATGCAGGTGGCTGGGACCCTCCAATGGGATCAGGGTCTTCCCTGAGTGCTTGCAAACATGTGAAGACCAGGAGCTGGCTGGGGAGGCCACTTGCAGCCTGTGGGGGGAATAAGGGATGGGCTTCCGGATTTGGACATCAAGTGCCAGGTGAGGGCAGTGGCTCCGGAGGACCCCCAAGGGCTCATGGCCAGCAGTGGTGCATGCGCGCATGTGCATGGAGGCAGCATGGTGCCTTGAGGGGGAGCCTGGGATGCAACTGAGTATTGAAAACCAAGCGGGTGTCCTTGGGCCTCCCTTCTCTTGCCCAGCAGCCTCTTGGCCCTAGGGACCTGCAACATTAGAGCATCTAAAAACACAGCAGAGCCCTACCTGGTGGCACAGTAGATAAGGCGCAGGCCTGTGAACCCAAAGGTTGCTGGTTCAATTCCCAGCCAGGGCACATAACCAGGTCTCCGGCCAGGTCTGTAGCTGGAGGCAGGTGGAAGGCAACCACCCATTGATGTATCTCTCCCTCTCTGCCTTTCTCCCTTCCCCTCTCTCTAAAAATAATAAATAAAATCTTTAAAAGGAGAGATTCTTTCTTAAAATAAAAAGTAAGAACACAGCAAAAAGAACAAAGAAAGATGTTGCTATCCCTCTTGTAACCAGGCAAACCAGGCTGGGCCACATGATGCCTTAACAGATGACCCAACATTTAGTGTTGATTGAAATAGGTTTCTATGAACAGGATTCCAACCCCAGGGGGACTGAGGGTGCTCCTGCTCAGAGCCCTCCCATGAGAACCAGCACTTCCTTTGCCCCCCAAAAGGCTTTTAGCCAAAACCATGCCCAGAAGTCCCCCGTGTCCTTATCTGTCCTCACGTCGGCTGCACACAGTTCTCCATCCACCCTGGAACGTGCACTGTGGGTTTCAGAGTCGCCACCCTCTCACAGCAGCTCTCGCCTTCGGGATCCGGGGTACACTGTCCTCACCCTCCATGTAGTGGTTCAGAAAACATGTGCTGCTTTTTTTTTTTTTTTAAGATTTTATTCATTATTTATCAGAGAGAAGGGGAGGGAGAGAGGGAGGAAGAAAGGGAGAGAAACATCAATGTATGTTTGCCTTTCACTTGCCTCCAGCTACAGACTTGACTGGAGACCTGACTTGCAACCTGGTTACGTGCCCTGGCTGGGAATCGAACCAGCGACCTTTGGGTTCACAGTCAGGTGCCAATACACTGAGCTATACCAGCCAGGGCACATGTGCTATTTTGCACGGGATTGTGGTGGAGTCCAGGGAGGCACATGCCCCAGGAGAGTGGCTCCTTCATACGTCCTTCAGAGAAGCAGAAGTCTGCAACTCAGCATTCCCAGTCACAGTTCAGCTCCAAGCATCAGGTCCCCCGCACAGCTCCATCAGCTCTGCCGCCATCTTCTCCTTCTTACTCTGGATCTCATAGCTGGCTCCCATCTATACCCTTTCAGACTGTGTGGCTCCTCCTTACACCCTTTCAGCCTTTGTGGCTTCTTCCTCCTTCTCTCTTAGCCACTCTCATTTTAAATGCTCGGCCTGGGACTACCTATGTGACCTCATATCCAGCCCATCCTATGAGGCGCTACTTTTACCAATTCTTCCCTACCTTTTACCTCCTTTCAGCTGTCATCTTTAGTCAGGGCAAGAGTTCCCTGTGACACAGGGGCATCTGCCTTCCCTGGCAATGTCACAAGTCACTATAAGCTTTCAGAGCCACTATCCCTTTCACCCTAGGCAGCAGTCCCAGTTCCTTCAAGAAAGGCATAGTTATTAACTTGCCATTGTTATGCAAGGTATCTTCATTTATTTTTTAAATTAAAATTTTCTTTTTACCATTTCCAGAGAGAGAAGAAGGGAGAGAGTTAGAGAGGGAGAGAGACATCGATGTATGGTTGCCTTTCACCTGCCTCCATCCACGGACCTGGCTGGAAACCTGGCTTGCAACCTGGTTATGTGCCCTGGCTGGGGAAGCGAAGTATCTTTAACACCAGTCATCTGCTTTCTCTTTCCCCTAACCAAGGTTTTTTGGGGTTTTCTCCTATATTCAGGGACCCTTGCTGTGCACCCTGTTATAGCTTGAGAGAAAGGGCCCCCCTGTGAACTGGTGATACAAGGGATCAGTCATCTGCACCGGAACCTCTAGGCTTTCCTGCATGAGGCTGGGCTACCCATCTGCTAAGGAAGACAGGCCCCGTGGGCGTGGATGGCTGTTCATTCAGTTAGCAGCTGTTGAAGCCCTGGCGCAATAGACCGAGTGAACTCGACTTTGGAAGTGTCTGTCTACTACATGCACAAGTATGTCGGACTGTGGAACCTTGACCTTGAACCTGGGTGGCTATTGGAAAGAGCCAGGATTTGGAGTTGGATGAATTTGGAGTGAAATGTAGGCTCCAGCAGCTGGCCAACCAAGTCATTTGTTGCTTTTCTCTTCCCATCTTGTCAGTTCTTCAATATCGGGGTTGAGATCATGCATCTAGCCCTTGGTATGGAGGGGCAGTGGTCGTTCTGTTCGGGACTTCTGGACATTGGGAGCTGAGGATGCTGTCTTCATCCATGCCCACCCAAGCTGTACCTCACTGCCCGCCCTCCTCCCTTCCCTAGATTCTGAAGTGGTGGTTCACTGCTGCCAGCCCTGAGCTGGGACCTGACTGCTGGAGCCTAGCTTGGCTGACCCTGCTCACCAAGGGCTGCAGAGCCCCAGCTTCTGGGCCACCCTAGCCTGGAGGGGCAGGATAGGAGGGCTTGTGGTTATGCCTAGGACAGAGAAAGAGCAGGAAGAGGGGAACCTGGTTATCTCCCTGCCCCTTCCAGACCAGCTCCGTGCCCTCCAGTCTGCCATCCTACACTCTGTAAATGGACAGAAGTGGGTGTCTTGAGGGTCGGCCTCAGGGAGGAAAGTGCTTCCTGCCAGGACCACCACAGACTCCCACCACCTCTTCTGAGGGTCTTGCTGGGGCAGAGCTTGCCACCTGAAGTTAGACTCTGGTATTAAATGCAAATGCCTGGAGAAATAGCCCCAGGGAGGGCCAGTCACTGGAGAAATGGGAGGATTAAAAGCAGAAAGTCCTGACAATGGGGAGGAAGCAGAGTGAAATGAGGCCAGAGCTCAGGAAGTGAAATTCTCAGTTGCAAATTTTTTCTCTGCCATTTGCTGAAGGATGGACAGCTGTGATGGAGGCACTATTGGGGCTCCTTGTTATAGACCAGTCACCTCCTGGTTAGCACACTGTGCCTGAAGGGAAAGAGAAAAGCAGAGGGAACCCGCCTGTACCCAGTTCACGGAGTGAGAGGTGGGCTTTTACCCATCGCCACAGTAGGCCTGCCGGAGGGCCTGGTGCACTGCAGAGGTGAGCCCGTGAACTTGAGGAAGGTACGATTTCCTGAACAGTTCTAACCCTAACACATTGTTCTTTTCCTGGGTCTACTGCAGCCTTTTAATCGAGTAGAAATTTAATTTAGTAGGAACAAATTATGATGGAGATGAAAACAACAACAACAACAAACGAACAAGATCTGAAACAGAGGCATTTTCCAGGATGCTTCTGGTTCTTAAAAGGGGTGGTGGGCCTTCTCCGAAGGTAGCCATGCGATGCTCTGTATCTGCAGTAGCCGCAGTCTGATGAGGGTGCCTTATCAATTCAGCGTTTAATTCCCATGCCTCGTCCACAAAAAATGCAGCTTCCCTTCCCCCCTACCTGCAGGGTATCCAAAAATCCGGGTGGTGTCAAGGCCCACCTTCCCTGTGTCCTAGTACTTAGGGGTCCGTCTATGAGCGTGTGCACTGGGAGTACCCTGAGTTTGGTGTGGAATAGTTTGGATATAAATCCCAGTTTCATCACTAGTACCCACGAGCCAATTAACCTCTTTAAGCCTCAGTTTCTTATCTGTAAAATGGGCATGAGGCTGCTAATCCCTGTCTCGTGGGGTTATTGTGAGGATTAAATGAAATCATGAATGTAATTTGCCTGGTTCATGGTAAGTGCTCCGAATGCAACATCCAGGCATTGATGTCATCATCTTCATTTTACACAGAAGGAAAATGAAGCCTGGAGAGAGACGCTGTCCCAAAGAGAGAGTGGCTGTCTCACATTGTGGTGGATCAAATGCGACTTTAAAATGCATTCCTCTGAGAGGCACTCAAAACATGGTTAGAGATAATGATATGAAATGGAACTTGGAGGCAATGGGGAAAAATTTAGTCACCTATTTCTTTCTAGGCGAAATCAATCAAATCTTTTAAATAGAACAGGGTTTGTTTTTTTGTTTTTTTCTAAAGAAGATGAACCCTATGGAGGGAGCAAGCACTTGGATAGAATGAGCTGTGACAGAAAATAAAGCTCTTTCACGCTGATGGCTTCAGGCTGCTGCCCTCTGTAGTGTGCTCATTTTTTCTTTAGTGGAAAAGGCTGAGAGTTGAACACTGTTTTCCATAAACCCTGCTACTGGTGTTTCTGCCACAAACAGCTCTGCCTTTGTCACCAGCGATGCGGGCCCTGCAGAGTCCCCAGCTATTAGGGTGCTTTGAGGTCTGGGGTCTCAGCCAGTGTTTCTCAGGTCAGGGCCATCGGAAGCCGCAGTGGAAGGGAGGCCACCCCAGGGAAAGGCCAGAGGCTTTATTGAGCCTTTCTGCAGATGCAGTGCCTCTTCCTTTTAAACCTCCCTTTCTAATCCAGGTTGAGGGTTATAAAGACCTTGCTGCTCCTGACTGCTCTGCTCAAGCTCTGTTTTGGGGTACAGAGGCCTCCAGAGGATCAGCTTCTTCCTCCCGCAGCACCGGTGAGCTGTTGAAGTCAGAGTCATCTTGCAGCGTCTTTTTGGAGGAAGTGTGTGGTATGACTAAGACTCCGAATAGCTTGGGCAATGAATGTTTCTGAAATATTAAAGATGCTGAAGTGAGCTGGACTGAGCAAAGTGATGACAGCAATTTATAAATAATAAACCCTTTGGGGGCTGCTGAGGCCCTGTCACCTGGGGTACGGGTGTCTCTCCTAAGCTCTCCCCCCTCACCCAGGGGCTTCTCCTCTGAGGGGCTCTTGGCTCTGCTTGTGCTGGGCTTTCCAAGATCTGTGGGTCCATGGCCAGCACAGCCCCTGCCCGCTGATCCATGGCAGCTACCACAGCGCCACAGATTTCAAACATGTGTTTTCTATCAGTGTGTGTTAGCTTGCTGGCCCTGCTGTAACCAGACTGGAGAGCTTGAACAATGCAACTCTGTTGCTTCCCAGCTCTGGAGGCTAGAAGTCCAAGACCAAGGTGGCAGCAGGGCTGGTTCCTCCTGAGGACTGTGAGGGAGAATCTGCTCCAGGCCTCTTTCCTGGCTTCTGGTGCTTAGCTGGGACTCTTTGGTGTTCCCCAGCTTGTAGGGGCATCAGCTTGGTCTCTGCCTTCATGTCCACATGGGCCTGTCCCTGTGTGTGAGCCTGTCTGTCAGTCTACATTTCTCTTTTGTATAAAGGACACCCGTCCTATTGGGTTAGAGCCCACCTGCATGACCTCATTTTAACTTGATTACCTTTGCGAATACCCAGTTTCCAGATAAGGTCATATTCCAGGTTCTGGGGTTAGGACTTTAACGTATTTCTTTTGGGGAGTAACACAATTCAACTCAGAAGTCATAAGCTGCAAACAGTTCACTGTCTTTGGAGAAGGGCTCTGGGCTCTGGCATGTCTCATTTTCAGAGCTGGTAGGGGCCTCTTGTCATTTACTGAAGACAATGGAACGAAAAGGGGGTCCCTGTGGCAGTACGCCAGCTGCTCGAATCCCAGGTCAGTAGGCTTCCCGTCACCCTCTGGGCCTCCCCTGCTGGACTGTTAGGTGTGAGTGCATATTCTCTACAGCCGGAGGAAGGGAAAGGAAGAAAACATTGTGTGTGCCGGATACTTTCACATCTCATTTAATTTTTATGAGAACATCTATGCTGGATATGACCATCTTCATTACCCCCCATTTTTTAAAGTGGTAAAATACACATAACATAAAATTTACCATCTGAACCATGTTGAAGTGTACAATTCAGTGGCATTAAGTACGTTTATATTGTTGCAAAACCATCACTGCCTTCCATCCCCAGAAGTCTTGTCTTGCAAAACTGAAACTCTCTATTAAACAATCACTCCCCAATTCTCCTTTCCCCCCTGTACCTGGCAACCGCCATGCTGCTTTCTGTCTCTATGACTTTGATAACTCTAGGTGCCTCATATAAATGGAACCATACAGTATTTGTCTTTTTGTGACTGGCTTATTTTACTTAGCATAATATCCTCATGGTTCATCCGTGTTGCAACATGTATCAGAATTTCATTTCTTTTTAAGACTGAGTACTATTCCATTATAGGAATGTACAACATCTTGCTTATCCATTTATCTATTGATGGACACAGGTTACTGCTTCATTTAAGAAGAATAATGCTTCTGTGACCATTGTAGACAAATACCTGTTCAAATTTTTGTTTTCAATTTTTTTTATATATGCAGAAGTAGAATTACCAGATCATATGGTAATTCTATCTTTAATTTTCTGAGAAATCACCATACTATTTTCTACAATGGTTGTACCAGTTTTTATTACCATGAGTAGTGCACAAAGTTTCCTGTTTTTCCACATCTTCTCCAATGCTTGTTTCCTTGATAGTAGCCATCTGCTTGGCTGTGAGGCATCTCATTGTAGTTTTGATTACATTTCCCTAGTGATTAGTGATGTTGAGTAACTTTTCATATGCTTATTGGCCATATTTGAATATCACCTTTGGAGAAATGTCTATTCAAGTCCTTTGCCCACTTTTGAATTGGTTTCTTTCTTTTCTTTTAATTGTTGACTTTCTATCCCCATTTTAAGGATGAAAAAACCAAGGCTCTGAACAGGTAGATAACTGGCCAGAGGTTACACTGCACAGGTGGTAGAAGAGCTGGAATTAGAGACCCAGCTGGTTCGTAGCAAAGTTCCTTCCCTTTCCACTTTCCACTCTGCTGCCTGAGAAGTGGTTGCTTGTATCTAACGATAGATTGGAAAGAGGGGAAGGGGAGCAAGTCATATCAGTAGGATATGTTGAAGCATCTACTGTGGATCCAGCCCCTGCCTAGATTCTATGGGGACATCAGGAAGGCATGCCCTTCAGTGGCTTCCGTTCCACTGAAGGAAGAGAAGATTCAGACTATGGATGAATCAGAGAACAAGAAAAAGTTATATTAAGGCCCATATTGGCCTGAGTAGACAAGGAGTGGCCTTGACTGATGTTCTTGAGGGGTGGGCACTGGTAGCAGAAGGCTTCTTAGATCAGGGCCCGCCTGATGGGAGGGGCTTGACTGGATGGGTATGCAGTCTGGGAGGAGACAGGTGGACTTGCTCTATTGGACAAACATCTATGGATGCTGCAGCGAGGACCACTTCTTGAGGACAGTGACTAGAGCATGAGTTTGGAGACAATAGAAGAAAAGGCTGGGAAGGGACAGATGGGTCATATGATCGTGTGATAACCAGGAGGGCAGGGAAGGAGCTTGTCCTTGATTCTGGAAGCAGTGTTACCACGTTTTGCCATGTGCACTACTGGGATACAGAAACGAGGTGCCCTCATAAGAGCATCACTGGCGGGACCAAGAGCTCAGGGGTCATAAACTTGGGTTGTTGCTGCTGCTGAAGCCTCAGGAATAGTTGGCTGGTGCGTGAGCCAGGCCCACCCTTACATCTAGCCTCTCTGGTGCAACTCTGGATGGGCTCAGAATTTATTTCATGGACTTTCTTTAGAGCTTGATTCTGTCTGTCATCCCTAAGAGTGAGTCTGTAAGTGGTGCTGCTGCTTAAGGCTACAAGTTTCAGGCCCTGACGAGTACCTAGATTTTTTGTGGAACTCCTTCCATGACCCATGGAGCGATGGGTCATGGACCCCTTTTAGCAAAAGACCCCTTGATATTGTGGGGCCAAGAATCCCCAAGTACCAATGGTGAAGGTATAGAGACTTCTTTAGAGTGGGGGTGACATTCACGTCCTAGGTGTCTAGCACAGGGCCTGAATTGTGATCGGAGCTCAGTACATGTGGTTTGAATGAATAAAGGTGAGTGAATGAAGGAGAACATGATTCTGCATGGTTTTCAGAAGGAACTGGGGATATATTAGCATAAAAGTGTGTGCCCATCAAAACCTCTGCTTTTTCTTTTTTAAGCAGAAACTTCAGCCCAGCCATTTTTCTTATGATCCCTTTCCTGGTTACTTGGTCACCCAGTCACTTGTATGATCTCTGGTCACTTGGTGAAGAATGGCAGGTTTGAGAAGGTGGATCACTTCCCTTATCTGGCTGGATCTTCTCCCTTCCTAGATGACCTTCTCACAGGGCACAAGGAGATGAGCCTCTTGTGCACCTGAATTTGTGTTGCTTGCTGGTGGTCTTTGGACCACCCGAACCCCAGTCACCGAGAATGCTCTTCCTGTCACTGAGACCCGCCCTCCTCAGTCTGCTGAATTGGATTCCCTAGGGGTAGACCTCCAGAAACTTTTAAAACTATTTTCTTCTTAAGTAACCCTTCTGTACACTCGAGTTTGAGAGCTCCTGCACTAAGAGACCAACACGATCGCCGAGGTATTGGACATTTGGATTTGTTGCCATACAGAAAATGCATGTCACCACTGGTTACCATTTGGATTGAACATCGGCTTTTACTGAGTACGGGGCCACCAACTCAAAATGCGAGCAGCCCATGGCCTCCAGAGCGTCCAGGTGTTAGCAAGCACCCCCAGGCCTCTGTGGGTGCAGCCTCTGCAGGTTCTGGGCTGCCCGCCTGCTTGGGACAGCCCTTCGCACAGTGGTCCTTTGCTTACCTGTGTCGGTGGGTAGGCCTTGTTGTAAAAGTGCTATGTCGGGTCCCGCTGCAGAATGACAGGAAGATCTCTGATGATGGAGCCTCAATATCTGCATTTTAAGCAAGAACCCTAATGATTCTTCTGCTCAATGAAGTTCTAAACCCACACTTGTCACCTCCCTGCTTATTAGAACCCTAAAGGTGGCATGGGGGTGCTGGAGGCTCCTGTTGGTCTTGAGGGACGGAGGGACTGGAGGTGTAATTTCCAACCGCACAGTTTTAGAGGTGAGGGGGAACCCGCTCTGTCTCCCTGCCCGAACCTTTTGAGGTTTCCCTCTCCTTTCTCAGCATAAGAGAGGCCATTATGTATTGAGTTTCTCCCTTGTGTGTGTGTCGTTCCTGTGCTAAGCACTTTGCTCCTCTCACCTCACTTAACCTCCCCAAAGAATGTGAAAGGCTTTAGGCGACCATTTCCCCTGCCCCTTTCTGATTGGGGCCCACTTTGCTGGCGCCGAAATCCTGGCATGGCCTCTTCTTTTTCCTGTCTCGGGGTCTCACCCCTCCCTTTCCTTTCCCTTTGGCTAAATAAGCCTCAGGCAAAATTCCTTCCATCTGAAACTCTGACTGGCCACTATGAACTTTGATCCAGGGACTTTGCTCCCCTCCCCATTTTCTAAGCTCTTTTAAAAAGATTTTGAACGGAACATTTTTGATGCAGCGTTTCCTCATCCCAGGCTTCAGCGAGGTTTGTAAATAATGAATCAGACCGGGGTCAATACCTGATGGCAAATGATTTAAGATTCCTACCAGATGATCCGTTGGACGAGGTTCGCTGGCACATGTTTAAATTATTCACAAGATATATAAAGTTATAAAGCATTCACAAGATGGTAATAAATGTTGTGACTATTTCTGATGAGATTTCATACAGTGTCTGGAATCCGCATTCAGGCCTTGCGCTTTTCGAAGATCCCAGAAAGGACTCACTCTGCCTGAAAAATTGCACGTCATCTGGGCGCTGTGGGTCTGAACGGGGACTGATTTTGGCTCCTCACCTGCCAGGGGACATTTGGAAAATTCTAGAAACATTTAGGTGGTTGCAACTGGGAGGGAGGATGCTACCGGCATCCAATGGGGAGAGGCAGGAGACATTACAAAACATCTTACAGTGCACAGTGAAGCCCCCGCAGCATAGATTTACCCAGACCCTGATCCCACAGTGACGAGATCGAGAAACCCTGTCTCAGTGCTACTGCCAACGCTACTGTCACCAAATCTTGCTTTAGAAAGATCATTCATCTTTCCATAAGTATTCGCACAGATTCAACTGTGTACCTGGACCTGGGCTAAGCATTAGGGATTCCAGAGAGGAGAAACACTGTCATTTCCACAAAGAAACACACAATTTAGTGGTGGTGGTGGTGGTGGTGGTGGGGCGGTAGTGAAAAAGACAACCGAGCAGCAGAGCCATGGCGCTGTGCCAACCTGCTAGATGCTTAGGGAAGGACAAAACTAGCCTGGAGGAAGGCAGCTTCCTGGAGAGTGGCGGGGGCTGGAGCTCCAGGTGCGGAGAACTCATGCAAAGGCCTGGAGGAAGGACGTGGCTTGCTTGGGAGCTGTGACCAGCAACTGTGGATGGAATGGAGACTACCAGGGAGCAGGGCAGAGCTGCCGGGTCCAGAATGCCCCCTTTCAGAAGCTTTGTTTCTTAGGCCTGGTTTACAGCATTTAAAGAAATTTCTGCCCTGGCTGGTAGCAGTGGTTAAGGCGCCGGCCTGCGAACCCAAATGTCGCAGGTTCGATTCCCCAGCCAGGGCACATAACCAGGTTGCAAACCAGGTCTCCAGTCAGGTCTGTGGCTGAAGGCAGGTGAAACGCAACCATGCACTGATGTCTCTTTCCCTCTCTGCCTCTCTCCCTTCCCCGCTCTCTAAAAATAATGAAATAAAAAAAAAATTAAAAAAAAAAAAAAGAAAAGAAATTTCTGTTGATGTCACAACGTCAGCTAGACACCATGGGAAACAGGACTGGGCATCTTCCACTGAGCTCTAGTGGCTTATTGGTGAGAAAGGGCCTTCTCCCCCTGTGTTCTTCCCCAGCTGCTCCAAGTTTCCATTGCCTCTCAACGCTGGAACAAGCCCATCAGAAGACAGCAGGGGAGAGGAGCGCTATGTGCAGTGTTGGGGGCAAGTGTGACACCCACCCTTCCCTCGGAGACGCTTGTCCTCAGAGGTCTCTTTCTAAGGCCTCTTAATGAGTGTGTAGCTAAATGACCCTTGGCTGCTCCTCTGGGCGTTGGGGTCTCTTCTCCCCCGTGCTCCACGTGTGAGGTGATGTAAAAAGGATGGTTGGATAAAAAGCAGTGTGAAGTTTCCTCACCAAACTAAACAGATCCAGCAGTTCCACTTCTTGGTATATAAAGAATTGAAAGCAGGAACTAGGGTAGATATTTGTACATCCATGCCCACAGCAGCATTATGCACAATGGCCAAAATGTGGAAGTGACCCTATGTCCATTGACAGATGAATGGATACAGAAAATGTGGTCTGTCCAAACAATGGGATATTATCCAGCCTTTAAAAGGAAGGAAATACTGACAGATGCTCTATGGATGAACCTTGAGGACATTACGCTAAGGGAAATAAGCTAGTCATAAAGAGAAATATTGTATGACTCCACTCATATGAGGTCTACCTGGAGTAATTACATTCATGGAAATAGAAAGGAGAATAGTAGTTAGTTGTCAGGGGCTGTGGATGGGAGGAATGGGGAATTGTTTAATGGTGCCAAATTTCAGTGTTTCAAGATGACAAGAGTTCTGTGGACGGTGGGGATGGCTTCACAACAATGGGAATATGCTTAATGCCAAATGTGGGATGATGAATTTTAGGTTATGTGTTTTTAGCACAATGGAAAAAAAGCAAAACAAATTACATACAGGGAAAAGGTGAAGGCATGATGTCTTAAGACAAAAGAGAATACGGGTTACGGCTGGGTGGCCCTGTGCATTTGTATTTGTATATTTTGTATAATGTAAGAAAAGAGGGGGTAGGCTCTAGACAGTCCACCCAAGGGGTGTCAGCAGGGTCCCTTCAAGCTCCAATGAAGCAGGTGTCGCTGCAGAGGAGAGGTGGGTCTTGTGGCTCTTGAAGCCCCTCTAAGCCAGGAGCACTGGAGGCCTGCGAGGGGCATGTCCGCATTTGCATTTTAGAAAGCTTTTCTGGGGTTACTGTGGGCAGTGGCTTTGGAGGCTGGTGCAGGGATAGGGGAGAGCGGTGAGGAGCCCGGAGGCAATTAGGAGATGATAAAATGATCCAGCTAGGAAGTGATGAATGCCTGAGGGAATATGGAGGTGGATGGAGAAGAGGGAATTGATTTGAGAACTATTTCCAAGGCCCTGCAGGGGGGGAGTAGGGGAAATGGGTGGGTGGCAGTGAGAAACTTAATGAGCTCCCTTTCTGATGCGTCCAGCCTGAGGTGTCCCGCTGTCATCTGCTCTGGCTGCCAGTGGGGTGCGTGGATTTGGCACCAGAGAGCAAGAGCTGGGCCAGAGATAGAGATTTGGGAGGGGTCAAAGCGCAGAGAACAGCTAGAGTGGGAAATGAAGAAGTCATTCATTTATTCATTTCCCAACTGTTCACTGAGCTCCCACTCCAGCTGAAACACTGTGCTAGGTGGGCAGAGCCAGGCTTCACACCCTCATTTGCTTATGTGCTCCGGTGAGGTCGCACAGTAGTAGCTTGTGTGGATCGGGCACCACACTGGGCATGGAGGTGAGGAAGGCCCAGCTTGGCTTGGTGCAGGCCCTGCCAGGCTCCTGCTTCAAGGAGACCATCATCTTCAGATGGTTGTTTAGAGTCTTTCAGAGAAGGAAGGCTTGGGGCACCTACACCGTTAACAGGACCCCTGAAAATGTAGGGTATGTAGCACCTTTAGTGAGTAGTGGCTCCTTCATAACATGTGCTGTTGTTCCCATAAATGAGCAAAACCCTCCAGGCTCTTGGCCAAGTCTTTAATGCTTTAATCTATGGGAATGAAATCGGCTAACCCCTCATAAGCGTGGTGTTCAGTTGCTTTGCAGGTTTGTCTTTTTGCCAAGACCGATGAGGAAAGTCTGCCCCAGCTAACGCTAACACTAACGCAGGCACCTGAGCTCTGTGCCCACACGGGGCACGTTGGGCTCTTTGCGCCCATTGATCCCAGGCTTGTGGAGTCTTTGGGAGGCCAGAGAATTTCAGAAGCACAGCCCGGATCCTGTCTGCAGCCATTCACACTCCAGAGCTCAGGGGCAGCCACAACGGGGTTGGCAGGAAGGGGATGAGGGTGCGAGTCTTCTTTATAAAGGTGAGCAGATGGAGGGAGGCTGCTAGTTACCTCTGGGTCCCCTTCTTGTCCTCTGGCTGGTCAACACTCTAGCCACAGACGCACCTTTCCTGGGGGGTGAGTTGAGACTGTTTGTTAGGAAACAGTATAAAAATCTGGGTGTTTGGCGCAGCTTGGAGCAGGGAACTGTGGGGCCCTGGAAGAAGTAAGAGAGAAGGTGCTCCAGTCACCAGCCCTGGGGGCTCCGGGCACTGCACCATCTCTGGTTCAGTGACAGGAAATAGGTTGATGAGGTGGTTGGAACGATCATTCTCCCCTTCTGATCATTTCCCCCCTCTCTGGGCTAATCTCTCTTTAGGGCTTAATTTTCCTTAAATTCTTCCATTTATTTTATTTATGATGCAATTACTGTAGTAGCAGAAGCAGACGAGGTTTGCTGTTGTTTACCACGCAGCCCCAGTGTGGCTACCAGACAGTAAATCCTGTGTTCTGGTGGGAGGTCGTTCCACAAGGGAGAGTGAAGGGTGGGGAGGGCTGTGGGAGTCCGAGAGCCCTTCCACGAGTGGCCACTAGCCGCTCGTCTCTGCCGGAGAGATTGTCCATGGCCTGTATGGCCACTGATAAGTGTCCCCAGTGTTTAAATAAGGAAACCTGAGTATAGGCTTTTTCATATATAACCCAGTGGGAGGAATAATCTTTCATTCAGCTTTGGAGGAAACGGTGCCCTTAAATATAAAGAAAGCACTTAACATGAAGCTGACTCCTTCGTGGCAACTGTTACATAATAAGAACAAATATGAACTGACCTTGTGTGCTTTTTCAGTTCCTAGACTCTCAAGAACAGCCTGACAGAAAGAATATTTTCTATTTCAGAAGTAGGAGACCTCAGCTCTGGGCCCTAGCTTAGAACATCTTAAAATTTGTATAATATTCCTAAGGTACCTTTCTAGGCCTCAGTTGCTTCATCTGCAAAATGGGGTTAATAATACCTCACTTACAAGGGTACTGATCAGGATAATTTTCAATTAGTCCAGCCAGGGTCTGACCCACCAAAAGCTAAGATTCTATGAACATTATCAAAAGCAAACAGTGTTAATATTCATTATGTATTAATATGCATAGTAAAGTGCATGTATTAGTATGCAGTAATACAAAAGCAAACTACTAAGCAGCCCATATTGTATTATACCATTTTGGTCAGAAGATAAATATTTGTGTATCAAAAATGCCTGGCAAGATAGTTACCAAGTTGGACACGGTTTTGAAATTACCTTCCGCAGTTGAGATTATGGTTTTTCTAAGAAGGCATGCTACTGAAGTAAAATATGAGTGTCCTTTAAGATTTAGCAGAGGGAGGCAGAGGAACTCCTTGTCCTCCTGTCCTCCCAGAGGCCAGTTCTTGAGCATCTCCCCTGTGTGGCCATCTGTCTGGAAGGCAGGGGTGGCTCCTGCATTCACTTCTGCTACGGTGTTGGGCGTAGGCCTGGCTGTCTCTGATGCTCTCGGTGAGGTCTGGTAGACCAGAAGCACGGAGTCCTGGAGACAGGATAATCAAGGCACGGGGTAAGGACTAATAGCTGGATCGGTAGAAACAGAGTAAGGATGCTTTTTCTCCTATAGTTGAGCTCTTAAAGTTGTGTTACTAACATGTGTTCCATGATGTTCTACCAAAAAAACAAAGCTCAGTTCTTCCCTCAAACAAATTTGGCATTTCTTTTTTTTTTTATTTGAAAATTTCTTACCCTTAAAAAAAAAAAACCCTAATCAGAGGATATGTTTATTGATTTTAGAGAAAAAAGAAGATAAGGAGAGACAAAGAGAGCAACATCGATCAGTTGTCTCCCACATATACCCTAACTGAGGATTTGAACCTGCAACCTAGGTATGTGCCCTGACTGGAAATTGAACCTGAAACCCAGTGGTGTAAGGGACGATGCTTCAACCAGCTGAGCCACTTGGCCAGGGCAGTTTGGCATTTCTTTACTGCTAGATATCTTGGTGCCTTTTACTCTGCGCATTGCAAATGGGCAATAGTGGTTCTATTCTCTATGTCTCCAGACACTTTTGCCCATGGAGTCCTTTAAGAATGGAGCACGTTGCTGTATTAGTTCCCACAGAACACCCTTTGGGAAGTGCTACTGCCTAAGATTATGTAAGACTGTACAACTTTGCATTGTGTAAAACATGGTCATCAGCTGGCCTCTGTTGGAAGAGAGCTGTAGCCAGTGCACAAGACGGTGCTGCTTGAGAGCTCATTCCAGCTGAGGGTTCCTATCGGCCAGTCTGCCTGTCTTTTCCAAGAGTCTTGCCCAGGCAGTCCTTCTCTTCAGCCACACCCAAAAACCTTGCCTCACACCTGGTGTGGCTCAGTTGGTTGGAACGTCATCCCATAGACCGAAGGGTCATGGGTTTGATTCCTGGTCAGGGCATATAGCCCAGGTTATAAATTCGATTCCTGGTGGAGGTGCTTACAAGAAGGCACAGCCAATCTTTCTCTCCCTCAAAAAGCAATGAAAGCGTGTCCTCAGGTGAGAGTGAAGAAGAAAGGCCTTGCCTCCTGTTGATTTTCCTGCCAAGCTATGAGTCAGGGCACCTTGCTATTCTTCTGATCACTTGTGCCAGGGGTTCTAGGGTGAAGAATCCCTGAGGCTGTTAAAACAGCAGAGGATGTGGAAGCAGCAACTGCTCTGTCCACAAACTGCTTGAGGCTATTTAACTTGCTTTACATAGTTTTTGTTTATTTGACCCTAGATGTTGCTCTGAACAGGTCAGGAATGGTGTTATTTTACCTTGTACAGGTTCTCACGTGGCCTCCACAGTAGCTCCTAGAGAATGCTCCTATTTACTTGTAGATGCCTTCATTTACTTTACATAGGGGTACTTGGGAGAGATGCATATCCTAAAAACAATTCCTGTTGAATTCCTATTTGGTTCCAGGCACTCTGTCCTTTCCCTTCTTGAGTGAATATTCCCTGTATTAACCCTAACAAGGTCATACGAGGTAGGTGTTTTTATTACTCCCATTTTGCAGATGAGGAAACTGGGGTCCAGAGCGGTTAAGTAACTAACCTGCTCATTTCATATAGCAGTTTTCACCCGCAGCCCACAGCCCTGAGTGAGGTCCTTAGCACCCAGGTGTCTTATGAGTGCCTTCTTCAGTGTTGATCATTTTATCCTGCTGTGGTTTTACAAAGGGTGTTAGACTTGCCTTGACTCTTCCTTGACTGCCCCATTTCCTTGAACGGGGCTGATCTGGCATGTTTGTGGATCGGGTGCTTTTGCCCAGGAACCCCAACAATGGAGCTTGTCTAAGCCATGGCAAGTTTGCACTGCGTGCTGAGGCAGCCCGCAGGCAGAGCAGGGCCCTCCAACGTGCGGCATAAATCTTGAGCTATTCTTGGCCCGCCAAGACGAGACTTTAATGACCTGGCTCCTCTGGGCTTTGGAGACTTAGCGGAATTTTAAAGTGTCCATCTAGAATTAGGTCCCCCTCCCCCGCCCTGGTTGGATCCTCCCTCTTTGATGTCATAAATGTTTGAACAGATTCTGTCTGTATCTGTCTTGTCTTGTTTGCTGATGGCGGGTGTCAGGAGGGAGAGCACTTGTTCCAGCCCTTCTCTCGGACCGCATCCCCCTCCTCATTTTGCTGTCGTGAGTGAGATTGAACCCTTGGTGGCAGAGGTCAGTCAGAGGATTGGCAGCTTCCTTGAGAACCTGGACTGCAGACACACAGATTCTTCCAGAGGATTGGGGCCAGAGTCGCCTCCAGGTTGCTCTTTCTTGCGGCCACTGCTGAGCCCCTGCCTGGACTTGCCACGCTCCATCCAGTCAGTCCCTCAGAGGTCGGGAGATGATCAGTTCAACCCTGTGCTTGAGATACTGCACAAATAGTTTCATTTCTGGCACCATTAGCCAAGGAAGAAATCAACCAATCAATCGATCGATCAATAAGTGTTTACTGAGCACGTAGTCTGTAACTATCAAAAAAGTAGCCACTAAAGCAATACGGATTAAAGAAACTCCGCTCTTGTCAGAGGGCCAAGCCTGGGAACATTCCTATAGGAGCTGTAAGGCTCACTGTCCCCTCCTCCCAGCCCAAGGGGTCCTGCTGTCCCAGGTGTGTTATGCTGGCTCTCTATTCTAGATTCTCGTGGTGCACCCTGAGGGACCACTCAAGCCTGCCCTCTTTGGGTGAATAACCTCTAGGATTCAATTCTGTTGGTTCCTGTTTAGTGTTGGTCTGCCCTCGGGCACCGTCTCTGAGTTCGGCAGGGCCAGTGATGACAGTGGGCCAGGTTGCCTCTGTCCCCAGTCCCCACCTGCACGGTGGTTCTGGATTCTTGCCATTCTTCGATGCCCATTACCCACCCTGCTCTGGAAGTCTCTGCCAGTCCACTTACTGTGCACAGGTCATGAGAGTGGCCTTAATGTAGTAACTGTTATAGGCAAGGTATTTTTCATGAGTGTGTTATTTAATCCACACAACAGCCCCAGGGAGCAGGTGTTATTGTTGCCATTTGTTTTTTTCAGACAAGGAGACTCAGATGAACTTGCCCTGTGTTTCACAGATGATAAGTAGAAGGACCAGGATTCAAACCTAGATCTGTCGGACTCCTGAGCCTAGACTTGACCACCAACGCCTTCCATGTCCCTCACCATCTCCATTCACCGTCTGAGTGGCTGACCTGACACTTAGTATCCATGACCTGTGTCATTATTGTTTTTGTTTTTTTTTGCAGGGTTAGACTCATTTCTCCAATAGGACTCAAAACAACTTGAGAAATAACCCCCAGTACCTCCCCCTGTGGCTCCCAGATGGAAAGAAATATTAAACAAATGTTTCTTGATAGATGATTTGGGTTTCCCCCACTTGGCCTAAGCAGATTTTGAACAAAACCCATCAATGTCTTAACACAAAGGAGTGAGTTAAAAATGGGATTCAAAGTATTTAAAGGTAAGAAGCTTGCCTGGGGAGCTTATTAGTTCTCATTAAGGGAAGGGAAAACATGGGAGGACACGGAAATAATATTTATTAAGCACCAAAACATAATAGTAGTTCATTAAGTACAAGGCATATGCCGTAGTCACTTTCCATGGATTGTCTGAAAACCCTGGGACATATTATTATCTTTCCTGCTTTTCAGATGGGAAAATGAGACTGGGGGAGATTAAGTGGCTTGCCAAGGACACAGAGCTATTAACTGAATGGGGACTGAAACCCAGGTTTTTGTGATCACAATGCATCTAGCTGCCACTTTGCATAAAGCCTCTCCTGTCCAATTTCTAAGCCACATTTAGGCAAATGATTTAAGATGGGTCTTGTCGGGGTTAACATTAGATGAAGTACAGTCATGTTTAGGAGACCAGAGCAACAACGTCATGTTTGTGTTTTTATGAGAGATTATTAACCTAAGACTTCTGGACCCCGGAGGCTCTTCAAGCAGCTCTCAAGAAGGTCCCTTGAGGCCCTGGCTGGTGGTACTGTGGATAAGGCACAGGCCTGTGAACCCTAGGGTTGCAGGTTCGATTCCCCAGTCAGGGCACATGACAAGGTTGCAAGCCAGGTCTCCAGCCAGATCCGTGGCTGGAGGTGGGTGAAAGGCAACCATGCATTGATGTCTCTCTCCCTATCTGCCTCTCTCCCTACTCCTCTCTCCAAAAATAATAAAAAAATAAATTTTTTTTTTTTTTTTTTTTAATAAGAAGGTCCCTTGAACTTGAGAGCAAGCAAGAAGTATGTTTGTTGTGCGTTTTGCCTGGGAGACAGAAAGGGGCTATAGCATTCATCGGTTTCTCAAGTGTTCATTGACTCAAAAACAGGGTAAGGGCTTCCAGTGGAGAGGCACAGAAAACAGGCTCCCGAAGGAAATTTCATCCATAGACTTAGGATGGAGGAGACTTTGTCCTATGTTGTTGACGTTAGAATTTCATGGGCCTTCAGGAGGGGGTCGGTCAGAAGATCTCTGGAGCTCTAGATTCAGAATGTCACGGCTCTAAATCCATGGAGACTGCAGCATGCAGGCCCGGCGGACAGCAGGTGATGAATTGGATGTGACAGAAGGTGGATGGTACGGGAGCCAGGAGCTGCAGGAATGTTCACTTGGCAAGGGCAGGTCCTGAGTGAAGCGCCGCCCTGTTGGGTTAATGCGTTCCGGCGTTCTTGCTGATGCCAGGGAAAAGGGGGAGGGGGTGGGTCCAGGCTGCAGAATGCATGGAGAGCAAAATCCAGATTTAGATAATCCACAGGGTTGTCGTGCTCATTTTTATAAAAATAGGGCCAATTATCTTGGGTAGGCAGAGACCTTTTTTTCCCCTGACTTCTCTTACTCAAAATGATTTGATTTGCAATGTGGTTGAAAAACAAACACACCAGGGGGCATCTGTTGGTGCCTCCCTCCACAAAGTGGCTTCTGTAATTGTATTGGACTGTGAAAAATCTTCTAAACATGACCTGGTGATCTGAAATGTTGACAGAAGGAAGATGGACTTCTTCTAGGCTGTGTGGTTTGTTATATATCTTCTTGCCGCTCGGGCACGTTCTAGCAGGGAGGACTCACGTGAGGTTTGCAGCTCACTTTCTTCACCTTGACATCATCATTGGAAAGTGAATGAATCTAGAGATGACTTGGGTTCTGGTTGGTCCACATCCTTGTGCTTTTGATCATTTAACATTTCTGTGTCCTATCACAATGAGTCTCATTTATTCTGTTGTCTGTCTACCTACCTACCTACCTATTCTGTTATCTATCATCTATCTATTTATCCATCTGCCTGCCTACCTACCTACTTTCACCCATTCATCTACTATTTCTTGAGTATCAGCTATTAACCGACACTGCAACTGGGAATGCAGAGATAAGTAGTCTCTGAGCTCTAGATACGAAGGCAGTGCTTCTCAGTGTTAACATGCACAGAAATACCCAGTAATCTTGCTTGTTAAAATGCAGATTCTGAGTTGTAATTCTAAGGTAGGGCTCTGAGTTCTGCATTTTCAAACTGCTCCCAGGTGATGCTGACGCTGCTGGCCCCAAGACCACACTTTGAGGAACAAGTGACTCCATTTTCTCAGCATTATCGTGAGAATCCAGTGGGTTAAAGTATATAGAGGGGCTTTTGGAAAGCAGAAGTACTTGTCAAACAGAATGTTCTTGTGCTATAGCCTGTCTGGGTCTCCAGACCATTAGGTAATGTAGATGGTTTCTGTTGGAAGTGTTAGTTAGCCTGCTGGTTGGCTCAGTGGAATTAGGGGCCAAGATGAGCTGCATGGATACCTTAAGATCCCAGTTTTAATCTATATTTAAAGTTAGATCAGGCAGTTACATAAACTAAGGCCTAGCTCCTTTCCTTCCTTTCTATGTCATGTGGTTTTTCTATGAAAAAAATGTTTGCTTTCTCCTGAGATTGCCCAGAGGAGTGACCCTCTGGAGGGAAATGTGGTTTTACCAGTTAACTAATTTTCAAAGTTGGAAGCCATAATAAATAGCCAAGTATTTAAGGTTCATTAGTAAATAAATACTGTGTTAGCCTGATAAGGGAAAAACATTTCTGTCTTTTATGAGAAAGTGGTCATGATGCATATTATGCCGGCAGTGAACGTTAGTGGCCCTTCATTGGCCAATACAGGGAAGGTGGCCTTGCATTGCAAAGACAGCTGTCTGTGACAATATGGTGAGGGTGGATGTAAGGGGACTGACTTTAGAGAAAATAAGAAACAGTTTATTCTAATCTCATCTTTTTGCCATCTTTAAGATAAAAATGAAAATAAATTTGATTGTTAGAAGGAGCAGTACATCGATAGAGCCTACAGCAAAATCGATAATAAAATTTCAAGTTGAACAATTACTCAGAGGGAGAAAAACACTAAGTGTTCAGATTCCAGAAGAAGGAAAAGTCTAAAATATATTCCATTGATCCTGTCACAGCATTTTGCTATTTTTTTTTTCCTCACTGTTTTGCCTTTGCAATGCAGCAATTCCAAAAGTTTATTTGAACGTTGTGCTAAAGTCACATTGTAAGCAAAGTTGCCAGAATATTTTTGCAGAGTAAATTATTCTCCAGCAAGCTCTGACTCTGTTTGGCATGTCAGTATCAGGAAGAAAGCCAGGAAAAAGAACTGTTCTGTTCTCTTATAAATTGACAATAGTCATGTTCCTGAAAAGTTGAGTGTCAAGTGAATTTTGTAAATGGCGCCTTATTTTTGAGTGCACTAGGGGAATCCCATAAAAACAAAGAAGACTTTTGGTTAAGTGGATATTTTCCTTCTGTCTTGTTTTGCAGTTTAAAATTTTTTTCTAGGTCTAGATTTTTGTATATTTTGTCTGCTTGAAGCAGGAACCACCTATGGAAGAAAGGGAAGAGGAGGCAGGATAATTGGTCCCCATCGGTCTGCAGGGTGTGAGCAGAGTCCTGGGAGAGCATTTCAGAGTCAGGCTGCATGCAGGAAGTCTTAGAGGAGCCTTCAGGGGCGGTGCATCTGACACCCTGCTGTGGCCAAGGCAGGAGGAGGGGACAGACTGTGGCTCTGGGGCCAGACTGACTGGGTTTGGCTCCTGACCCCATCGCCCATCAGCTGAATCTTCCCCGAGACCTCAGCACACTGCAGTTCCTCAATTCTAGGATAACTTTGAGGCTACTTTCCTTAGAAGCTGTTTATGGAACCAAAGAATAAATAGTTGCCACATATGAGCAGGGGTCTTTTGGTGCAGATCCCCTTGACCAAACTGGAATTTCCTGTGGTTTCTCGTGGTCAATTAGCAGAGACAAGTGGTGGCCTCAGAATGTCACAGTTGCATCTGGTTTGCAGATCAAGCTGCGCCCCCATCTCCACCCCAACTCCAGGCACCCAGAGATGGGTATAATCTTAGGCTGGGTCAGTCTCCCTTGCTGACCGATGGCTAGTTTCAGGGCTAATAACTTAGGACAGCCCCTGACCTCTCTGGGCACTTGCACCGCTGATGCCTTCCCATGGCGCCCTTGAGCCCTCCTGCTTCCCTTCTAGCCTCGGTGGCCCCAACTGTGCCCCCTTCCTGCTTCCACCTGCACTTTCCCTCCCAGGCGATGGAATTGGGCTTAACCACCTACTAGCTCTTTCATCTTGATATGTTACTTTTCTGCTTAAAGCCTTCATTTTTTTTTTTTAAGCTACAAAATGGGGATGGTACTGCCTGCCTGATAAAGCCTGGAAGATCGAGGGTAATATACAGAAAACCCCTTGTCTTGGGTTATTATTGTGAACTTGGCTGAGCTAAGCACCGGAGGACAATAGTGGAAGGGTGTAATAGCTGCGTCAGTTAACACATTTGCATTTATTTAGTAGGATGCCAAAGAGCTGTCTCCAGGGGTAGAGTGGTGATGCACAGGCAGGAGGAGAGGGGGCACAGAATAAACATTATAGACTCCCTGCTCTGTGCCAGGCACTGTGCTAGGCCCTTCGTGCTCATTTAGCCTCATGAGGACCCATCCGTCCTTCTCTGGTTCCCCTGGGCCTAGAGCTAGGAAATGCAGTTGGTGGCAGCGTGGACTCTGGCTTTCCTGCTGACTGGTGACAGACCATAGCTTCACTTCTCCTGTGGTTCTCCGGCCCGCTGAAGCTTCTGAGAGAGAGAGAAAGGAAGAGAGAGAGAGATGACAGAGAAGCAGTTGAGTAAGCTGATGGCCATGCCCTGCTTTTAGTATTGATCAAGATGTAACCGATTTCTTTCTGTGAACTCTGCCGCCACACTATTGATCCCCAAGCACTCAAAGTGACTGTCAGGAGCCAGGTGTGCTTGCTAGCTCAGATGCTGGAGCCGATTCCAAGTGAGAGGATACAGGTTTCTGGGGAGGGGCGTGCCCCTCCGGAGACCACCGAAATCTCTTTAAAGGATTTCCCATTGGTGGCCAAATCCTCTCCCTGCCTGAAACAAGGGGAAGGGGAGCCAGGCGTGGGGGTGTGCAATGACTTTGGCCCCTGGCTCAGCCACTGTCTTTGCTCATGGGGGATCTCAGGCATATTGCAGAGCCTTTTCATTCATTTTTCACTTGCTAACTATTGGACACTTACTAAATTCTGGCTATTTGGGATATTCCGGTGAGTAAGTTAGACCTGATACCTGTTTTAGTAACGTTTTTTTCTTCTTCTTGCGTGAAAAATAACCTTGTACTTTAACTTTTTATTACGAAAAATGTCAGATATGCGCAGAAGAGTTTTCACTAACCTTCCATTTAATCATCACCTAGTGTCAAGAATTGTTAAGCATTGGGCAGAGCTGTTGGCCAGTAGTCTAAGCAATCACCGTGTAACAAGAGCTACAGGAAGTTGCTCAAGTGAGACTCTAAGTGAGCTATTGAACCCCTCTGGCCTCAGTTTCTTTCTCTGTAAAATAGAAAAAATGTCCTTGCCTTATAGAACAGTATAGAGATGAAACGATGTATTTCACATAATGTGATAGGACAGCGACTGCGGGAGTGTGCGGTCCTTACACAGGGGACAGCCGTGTGGCTGTTGGGAGGATTGAGTGAAAGAGTGGAGGGGCTGTAGGTGTGGGATGATGAAGGTGGTGTGGCAACAGTGGGAGAAGGGAACGTGGACATCCTTGTTCCGATGTGGGCTGCTCACAGCAAGTGCCTGGCCAACGGCAGGCGCTTGATCGGTGGTGGTGATGGTGGTGACCATGGCGGTGGTGATGGTGATGATAATAACGGTGATGAGTTTTCTCAAATTTCAGCATGGTTGGTGAAAAAGAGTTAAGAGGATATAAGAGAGAAAATTATGATTGACATGCGCTAGAAAAGGGATTATCCTGTTAGGTGAAGATACTAATGTATTAAATATGAAAATATTAAAATGCTGAAACGGTGTAAAGCCCCTAGTGTGGGTTGAGCACCTTCCGTGTGCAAGACATCAGGCTGAATTTGGTGGGGCTGACAGGGTCAAGAACCTGCCTTTGCTTTCAGAGAGATTGTCCTCTGTTTAGGGAGAATGGGCAGAAGCTCTTGATAAATTAGGACAACAAATTATTTAAATAACAGCCCGAAGAAAAGCTGATACAAGGTGAAGCTGATTAATTGGCCCATTAATTGTATAGACATCAAGTGCTCGCGAGCTCAGAGGAGAACAGATCACTTCCAGCAAAGACATCAGGGCAGCCTCACGTAGAAGGTGGAGTTTCCATTTAGGCAGGTCTTCAAGGATGAGTAGGAACTATAAAGTGGGTCCTTCCAAATGTGGTTTGGAGGTCAATGAAGTGACATCAAAACTTGGTTCAAGGTTCACACAGTTTAGTGATTTTTGAATCATTTACTAGGTTTGGTTCAAATCCCTGGTGCCCAGCATAGCAGAAGCCCAGTACATACAGCCCTGGGGTTTAGGGGCTGTAGGGCAGGCCCCCTTCGAGTGATGGCCCTGGACCTGGGAGTTGGGGGTCCATAAGGTAAGGGACAAATGGCTTTCCATGCCAGCCTTGAGCACTCTGCCTCTTCCTTTGGACTTGAGGTATCCAGTTGTAAAAAGGATGCACATACTAAGCTCTCTGCATGCAGGGATTGTTGTGAGGATTACCTGAGATGATGTTGGGGTACAGTACATTGAGCTGCCTCGGCAGGCTGTTTTCAACCTGCTTTCATCTAATCTCACTTTCAAAAAGGGTAACTTTCTTGTTTGTTTGTTTGTTTTGTTCTTTTCCCCTCAAGGATCTAGTCCCTCAACCCTCAACATTCTGAGTGAATTGCTGAGAGGTTGTTCTCAGAGTACATAGTCTTAGGGTACAGATGAAGGTGTCCCCAGGCTGAGCAATGGGCTAGGCAAGCTGTTGGAGAAGAAAAGACACCCACCAGTCGTGTGTCTAGTCCCCTGAGGTCTGGCTCTACAGAAACAAGTGATATTCAGCTGAGGTGTGAATGGCTGTTAATGCTTTGTGATTTACACTTGCCTTGTGAGGTACTTGCATTTTGGCCAAGGCCTTCTAGCTACACCTTATTATAAAGAAATTACTCTGGTGGAGTCTGTGTGATCTGATGGAACAAACATTAGATATTTATAAGAAGGTGTGGTGTGTGTTAGATACTTGTTTCAGAATAAAGTATGTGTACAGCATAGTTCCATTTTTAAAAGAACATGACAAACCAATTGTATAATCACTGTGAGGACATACATGCACATAAATGCATGTACAAAAAATTCCAGAAGGATACACAACAAATTAGTAACAGTGGGAGAATCTGGGGTAGCAGGTAGGATGACCAAAAAGGATGATAGTCTTCTCGATGATGTTTCAGTTTTTTTCCAAGGGGAATATATTCATACGTCAGAGAAGAAGATGAGTAATCTTCACTGAGCTGTCATGTGCTCAGCACACAGAACTGTATTAATAAAAGTCAGTGTCATTGTCCCCTCTGTAGCTGAGAGTGATTGGATGCTCACCTGTCCATTTCCTGCTCCTGGTCCCATAGGAAGACGACATTTCCCCGCCTCGCATGCAGTTAATAATCACATGACTAGTTCTAGCCAATGATGTGTGTGCAGAAGTGTTGTGTTATACCATTTTTGGCATCACCATGCATTCACCTGCATCCTTCTCCTCACATGTAACTCCCCAGGTAATGAGAGACAGTGGTGTCCCAGGATGGAAGGAGCCTCCATCCCCAAGTGTCTGCCTGGAGGACAGCCACCCAGAAAGTCACCCAACTCATGTTAGACTGATAGGAGCAAGAAGTGAAGTTCTTGTGTCAAGCTGCTGAGAATTTGAAGTTGTTTGTTGTCAATGCTTGGCATATTAATTATATGTTTTCTCTTGGTTCTGAGTTTGTGACTCTTCTTCTGTGTAGATCTTAGTTTGTTTACTGTAAGGCAGGAAAAGTCTTTCTCTTCCTTCCTTCCTTCCTTCCTTCCTTCCTTCCTTCCTTCCTTCCTCAGAGGTTTGTATGTGAAAACCCAAGAGATGGATTATGAAACTGCTCTGCAGCTGCTGAAGGGATCTGCAGGGCTTAGAAACTGTGCCTTTTGGAGTCCTTCAGGCTGTTAAAGACCAGCTGAGAGGGTGAGGCCCCTGGTAAGTAGGGCCTGGCCTTCTGAAGGGTTGAGGTGGGTGGGGTGGGTGGGGACTCAATGGCTTAGGAGGAGAGCCTTCAGGCACCCTCCAGCTGCAGGGAGGAACCTGTTATCTGAGATGGTTGCTGCAGCTTTTTTGGTGACAATAGAATCCATGTATCAGGCAGGGATCAATTCCAGGGATCAATTAACTGCCGGCTGATAAGAGACTCCATGTGTTTTGGAGAATTGGCCATCGCCCAGGCCAAAGCAGAAAGTTGCACTGTAAGCAGTAATTAAGAAGTGATTTGCCCTTGGCCCCTGCTTCTGGGACATATGCCAGCCCCTGTGAGCCTTCAGGGCCGCCGGCCTCAGGAGCCGGCTCAGATGGGGACAGGTGACGCGAGCCTGCATGTGCTGCAGCGCGTGTAGCAGTTGGCAGAACTCTGCCCTAGCTCCAGGCCCGGCCCGTCTGGTGCTGCTGTCCCGAGGGTGAGTACTGCTGCAAGCGGCACAGAGGTGAGTCTGCCCAGCCTGCCACGGTGCCAGTGTGATGGGTCAGTGTGGTTCTTGGGGAGGAACTCTGGACTCTGGGTAGGGCTTTGGTGGTGTCCATAGCGAGCTGTGTGAACTTGGCCATGCCACAGCCATCCTCTGGGCCTCAGTGGGTCAAGGGGGTCTTGTTTGTGCAGCCACAGACCCTGAGAGACAGTGCAGCAAAGACAGCACCCTGCCCTCCAGTCTGGTCCGCCACTCTGCCCTGCTGGCTCGTGGAGGCCCAGGTTCCACGGACAAGGAGCTCTGACCTTGGAAGCATTCCATGTTGCAGAGAAGACAGTGGAAACAAATGTGCAGATGAGGTAGAGGGGAAAGATGGAAGGAGGCAGGACTTTCCGGTGACTCCCAAATACAAACAGTCTGCCAATCTCTGTGCTGGAGGCACTGATGTGCTTTTTGCCCGTGGACGCTTCAAGTTGTTTTGGGCTTGACAGGAGTGGGAGCAGGGAAGAAGAAAAACGGATGGGGCTGTGGAACAGACAGAAAAAGCCCATTTCCTTTCGCCTTGACTCACGGTCAGATTATTTCGCAGGAAGGCAGAATTGATGTACCTCTATGCGAGTGATCATGCAAATGAGCCAGTTTCCTAGAGTTAATCATTTCTCCTCTCCCCACTCAGAGTGAGCGGGGCTTCAGCAGGGAGGGGGTGACTCACTGTTTCACAATCCAAACTCCCCCAGGGCTCAAAGCCCTCTCCCCAAAGGTACTCACTTTTCCACAGGGCTTCTCTTAAGCGTTCTAGGGGACAGACCTGATGGAAGTACAACTTCCCTGGAACGGGCACTCTAGCTCTGCGCCCATGGAAGAAAGAACTGAATAAAGAAATTGCTTGTTCTTTGATTCAGAAATCCATGTTATTGGGTGACAAGAGTTGCTCCCCCATTGTTTTGAGGGAGTGGAGCGTCTCTTTCATGATAAAAATGAACTTGGCCAATTAGCTGCGCAAAGACACCTTTTTCTTTCTTCCCCGTCTTAAGCGAGTGCAAATTCAGTCTCTGGCGGTGGAGGTACAGGCAGTCAGAAGGCTCATTCCAGAGGGTGCTTCCCCTTCTTTCCTCTCCAGATGCTGCATGTGCCCCCCATTCTTCTTTCTTTAGATGAAGAAATTACATTTCCTATAAACTATGGCAGAACTGATCACTTAACATTTTATAACAACAGCTTATGTCTATAAACTGACATGGGCAGAGAGCTGGCCATGTACGATCTTGCCTAAGACAGGCTTTCATTTGTTGATGCGTAGGGTGAAATGACAGTAGTAGTCCCTTCTCCCATCACTTCTACCCACTGGCCCCAGTCCTCAGCAAAGCTACTTCAACTGTTTCTCTGTTTAGGTCTTTGGGTAGTTATCCTTATATCTAAATATTAATACATGTTCTCATTTAATCTGCACAGAAATCACATGAGGTAGGTGCTCTTATTGTCTCCATTTTATAGATGAACAAACTGAGGTAAAGGAGACACATAGTTTGCCCAGGGTCACTTGAGCCGGGAAATGGCCAAGCCAAGGCTTGACTCCAGACCTTTACTTGAAAGCCACAGTGCTGTGTAAGAAGCGACTCTGTCCTTCCTCTCTCTTTTCACCCCCTGTGGTCCCTGGAACCTTGTTCCCCTTTCCCATCCCCGGTGCCATTCTCTGGCTTCGAGGGCAGCCTGGCTAGTGATCTGCATGGTGCCTTGTGGTTTCTACCCAGCTCAGAGCAAAGCTTCCTTCCTGCTAGATGGGCTGATCGCGTGGCCCCATATGTTATCCAGAGCCACCTTTCATTTGAACAAACCACATGTGACCCCAGGGCTAGGGACAGGTTGTTTCTCCCAGAAGTGGTGCTCTCTGTAAGGCAGAGCTGGGCGGGCTGGCAGGTCCTGGGCCCCCTGGTGTGTACTGCTCCTGTCCCGCAGTCAGTCTGCTTTGTAAGTACCCCACCTATGCAGCCCGCTCTAATTAAGATCAATTGAAATGTGAAAAGGCAGATGCAGCTGTACAATGAAGTTGCATCATTGATGAGTATATATATTTTATAATACACTTTTTTTCACTTGTCCCACATTTTAAAAATCTTTAAGATTTTATTTATTTAGTTTTAGAGAGAGGGGAAGGGAATGAGAAAGAGAGGGAGAGAAACATCAACATGTGGTTGATTCTTACATGCCCCCAACTGGGGCCAGGCCCGCAACCCAGGCATGTGCCCTGACTGGGAATCCACCTGGTGACCCTTTGGTTTGTAGGCCAGTGCCCAATCCACTGAGCCACACCAGCCAGGACTATAACTTTTTCAGAACAGTTTTAGATTTGTAGAAAAATTGCAAAAATAGAACAGAGTTCCCATATACACCACACTGTTTTCCCCTATTATTATAAACACTTTCTGTTACTATGCTACATCTGTTCAAATGAACGACCCAGTGTTGATCCAGTTTTATAACTGGAATTGCAGATTGCCTTCGTCTTTTCCTAATACCTTTTTTGTATCCCAGGATGCTATACTCTATTTCGTCATCACATGTCCTTAGGTTTTTCCTGGTGTGACAGACAGTGTTTCACAGTGCTTTTGGTGACCTTGACAGTTTTGAGGAGTGCTGGTGGCCAGAAGTTTCCTAGGGTATAATTCTGGCTGATTTGGTTGTTATCAGTCGTTGACAAAAGGGAGGCCCCAATTAGGGGTGCCCAGCCCTTACATTGGGGAGATCCCACAGTGGGTGAGAATTTAGGGCTCCATATACCACTTTCCAGGGCAATATTTCAAGGAAGTCTTTTCCCACCCAGGTGAGCCCTGAGGAGGCCAAACCTACTGTCCACTGGGCACAGTGCATTGCACAGTGGTCTCATGGGAAGGGGCCCTGCTTCCCCTCGGAACCCTGACTCTCTGCGCAGCTCAGGGAGGGATGCTGGGTGACAAACAGTGGCTCTGGGCCCAGACTGCCTGGGTGTACATCCAGCTCTGCCATGTACCGCCTGGGCAACCCTGACTGACTGACTTCATTTCCTTTTCTCTGTCAAAGTGAGGATAACAATGGTACCCATCTTAGTTCATTCCTGCAAAGTGCTTTCTTAGGTTATGCCCAGCACAGTCAGCACTATTATTATTATATAAACCTACCAATTATAACTGGAAACTACCGATGAGAGAAGACAGGTGAATTCCTCTTTCTGTGACTCAGTTCCTAGTTCCTAACTGATACAGGTGATATGGTGGTTATTATATTTTTAAGGTCTCTTCGTGACCAATACAGAAATGTGTGGCACCTTAGCTATTGTTAGGACAGTGTGTTTCACAAGCACCCTGGGCTTGTGGCTATCCCGCAGACCCACCCAGATGATCACGGTTGTATCCACTGTGGGGTCTGCAGTCAGGTGGACCAGAGTTCAAGTCCCAATTGCTCCAACTACCAGCTGTGTGATCTTGGGCAATTTATCACACTTTTTTTGTGCTTCGCTCTCTCTACCTATAAAATGGGGGATAACAGCAATACCTTGCACAAGATGGTTGTGAGAATTAAAGGAGGTAATGCCCAATAAATGGTAGTGATTGATGTTATTAATACATCCATGGGCACTGTCTTTGTGGGAGGCATTGTTTACAGGCTCAGGGAGAGATCACTGATGGCAGGAGAGGGTAGATGTATGGGGGAGGGGACACCTGAGGTCCGGTCCCCACTCCCTGGGTCCTCAGGTGCCCTAACTTTCCCTGTAAACTTCTGTCTTTAGGGCGAATAAGCTGATCCCTCCTGATATTGTTGATCAATATGTCATGTGATAAATTTAACATTTGTAAAGCTCTATCATGTGCCACAGACCATGCCAAAAGCTTTCACGCAATGGAGTTCATTTCATTTTCACAGATAGCACATCCCATTCTGCAGGTAGAGAAACGAAAGCATGAATGTCCCAGGTTGCGAGACTATTCACAATGGCCTGGGAAGCCCACGGTCAGGGTCTTTGCTCCCAACCCTGGAATGCAGGGATCCCGTGTTGGAGAAATGAAAAACACACCGTCCTTATTTACGAAAAGTAGACTTAAATCTCACCTGAGCCGGGACTGTTTCTGTTCTTGTTCACCTTCATCCCACAACTTAGTCTGGGAAGCAGTGTCTGGTAATTCTTTAACAATTACTCGCTGAATTAATGCACAGCTAGAGAGATTTATAGTTTGGTTGCGTCCTTTATCTCACCGAGACTTAAAACGACCCTGTGAGACGTGGTTGATGATATGAGCTCCATTTTCAAGGTCAAGGAGTTGTCAGGAAAATGAACGTTTACCAAGGGCTTTCTATGGGCAGGTGTTTTGCAGGTGTCATCTCATTTAACCAGTGCCCATAGCCTTTGGGGGAGTGTCACACAGCTGTGAGCCAGGCAGAGGCCTCTGCGTTCAGGTCCCAGGCCCTCGTGCTGCCCACTACCCCGCCACTCCTGCCTTCACACCCCAAACCCAGGCTGAGGGGTCGCCCGTTGGAAGCCAGCACACTGAGAAATGGAACTTCACCTAGGACCCCAAGACCACCAGCATCCTGGGGAAGGCAGGACCCCTGCCAGCAGCACTGAGACAGTATCAGTAAAGTGCCGGCCACAGTGTCTGACACCTGGAGTGTGCCCGCAGCCTGGCGACTGCTGTCCTCAAGTGTGCTTTTTCTTTAATCCCGTAGTACCTGCTATCACAGACAGAAACAGGGCAGGAAATCACTGGAGGGTGAAACCTTCCTTCATTTCTTCATGTTACGAAGGGCTTCCTCTCTCCTCAGAAAGAGCAAGAACTGAGATCTTTTCTGCTTAAAATTTTTTTCTTTTCTGGTTAACAAAAGAACTGAATTGTCAGCAGGTTTTCCTTCTTGAGATGGGATTTGCAACATGAAAGAAGGTCATTTTGACAAGTCCTGCGGGTCGCGCTGGGCACAGGGGAACTTTCTGGCAAATGGGGGCCTCCTAAAACTGCTGAAGGGTGTTTCTGAGGCCCGGCAGAGCCACGTAGCTCCTGACAGAGTCCGGGGGTGGCGCGTCGGCCCCAGAACCGGAGCAGCTGTGCTGGGCACAGGCCCAGAGAGCCCACCGGGGATCAGCCTATGTGACCCCAGCTGCCCTCTTTCCAGCACCTTCCTCCTTTCCCCACCCTCGGGGGATGGTGGCTCTGCTCCCCTTTCCCTGATGGGGGCTTTGAAGAGACCAGCCAGAGGCATCAGGGAGACCTTTGCCGGACACAGGGCCCTCCCTGTGTGAGGCTTTTGTCTGCTCTGGAGCAGCCACGGGCCACTTGGTGGCAGTGTTCCCTGGGCAGCCGGACCCCCAGGGGACATCTCAGTGTGCCGGAGACCTCAGCTGCCCTCTAGTCCAGGAGCCAGCAAACTTCAGAAAGAGGCCAGACCGTAAATATTTCGGACTTTGCCGACCATGTTGTCTGCCTCAACTGTTACTCTTGATTGATTTTTTCAACCATTTAAAAGGGTGAAAACAGTCTGAGTTTGTGAGCTGCGCAAAACAGTGCCCGGATTTGGCCCGCGAGCACGTTTGGCCGCCCCTGAGCTAGTCTGTGTTCCTCCTTCCGTCAGCCTTGGCCTGAATGTTCTCCCTGCAGCCCGTCACCCACTACTTCTGAGACTGGACGTGGAGGGACACACTGAGAATGGCTCTGGACACCTCTGGTCCCTGGGACACATCCTTCCTTCTATCTGTATCGCTTCTGGCTGGGGAGGTGCTTCTGGAGAGTGTGTGCAATGCTCGGTAGGCGACAGCGCTGACCTGCATTTGCTTATCTTAACCCTCTGCAGGGTCCTTAGACCCAGTAAGACTGGCCTTTGCAGCCCATGGTTGGACCTATGAGGATGAGGAGGAGGATACGGAGCTCCAGAGTGGAGGCAGATGCTCTGGAATCCTTACCCAGACTCCAGGCTCACTCATGCAGCTCTGGCTAAGGTGGGAAGCAGAGGCTGGGCCAGGCTGCAGGATGGAGGGCAGGCCTGGTTGGGATCTGTACCCTGGGTGTGCGGATGGGGTTCAGTGGGTCCAGGTAGGGCCCTTGTGTGTGCACCTGGAGTTCGCAGGAATGAAACCACAGTACTGCCCCTGACACCGGGGTCATTTCATTTACATGACCCTAGCCAGCCGACTGGCATTTGAGGCCTCCACAGTCATGGAATTTAGATACCTGGAGCTCACCAGGTCTGATACATCCCCTTCCCTCTTAAGTGGCTTTGGAATCTGTTCACCAGCCCTGCTTCTGTCTGGCGGCAGAGTGACCTTCCTTCCTCAGGTACACCTCGGACATGGCACATGCTAAAAGCTCCCATGGCTGCTCAGGATGGAGGGAAAACCCCTAACCTGTCATGCCAGGCCCAGCAACTCTCCGTTCCTATGTCTTTTCACCCTCCTTGTCTTTGCTCCAGCCGCGCTGTGGTCCCCTGCAGTTTCAGCTGTCTCGTGCCTCCAGGCCTTTGTTGTCCTGGGTCCTGGGCCTGGAGTGCTGTCCCTTCCTGGTCTCTAAGCTCCACCACTCCTCCTCCTGGCTAACCTCTGCTTACCGTTTAAGGCTTAGCTCAGGCAAGGCCTCCAGGAAGCCCATCGTGAACCTCCACTGCAGCCCAGCTATGCACCTGTCATCCCCAGACTCAGCTGTGTTATCACCTTGGTCCCTGTGGTGGGGCCTCCTAGGGTGCCAGCACCGGTGTGTGTGTGTCTTCATAGCCAAACAAACACAGCGGCTGGAATTCAGACACGCTTAGTAAATATTTGGTCATCGAGGAACGGGCGAATGATAGGATACGCAGGAACTTGAGACCCCATTGGCCCTCCGTTGGGCAAATGCTAAACTATGTTTTGGAAACCAGGAACAGGAGCAGACCCCATCCTAGGCCAGTGCCTGTTCCTACCGGTGACCATCTTTCTTGTTACAACTTCCTTCTTTGTATCTAGTTGAACCCAAGTCCCTGGTGTTGCAGTTTCACCTTGTTTCAGCAACCTCGCAGATGGGGAGCAGCTGTTCAGCATCTGATGGAGCTTTTAATGTAAGTTCCGGACAGATTTTCCCTCTGTTAATGGCAAAATAAAAAGCCTCAGAGAACAAACACCCCTTCCCTGCATTGTGGGGCTGGTGGGTGGCACCACTCCCAGACACCTGCTGTAATCACAGAGCCCTGGGAAGTGTTGAGATGACTCTGAGTCATCCAGGGGTGACTGGGGAAGACCTAGGAGGGGGGCTGAACCATCTGAGGCTGCAGAATTCATCTGAAGGGGTGTGTCTATGAGTGACCCCTTACATCTTTTGAGAGGGTCTGATGCATCCTGGAGTGAGCTTGGGGCTGCCCTCACCCCAGCCTGCTCAGGCTAGGTTTGTGGTCCCCACCTGTGCCAGCCACCTTTGGCCTTGGAGTCCAGCTGTGGGAACAGAGGTTGGAGACGGCATGCTATTGGCCTGGCCTTTTCTCCCCTCTTCCCCAGCACCCCAGTCTGCTTTGGGCCAGGTTTCTAGATAGGTTTGCCTAATAAACCCATTCTCTAATCCCCTGGGGATGCGCCAGCAGGAAAACAATATGGGTATTGTGGGTCCAGATTGATGGGGGTGCAACGAATCACCTTCTGATGTGTGTCAGGTGACGACACACTCCTATGGGTAGAGGATAGGATCAGATTGCCAGATTTAGCAAATGAAAATACGGGGTGTGCAAATATTGCACGGGACATACTTACACCAAAACATTATCCATTGTTTATCTGAAATTCAAATGTATTGGGCATCCTGTATTTTCTCTGGTAATCTTGGTGGAGAAGTTGAAGGGGGTGGGCATTCCTGGTGTCAGTCAACCGGAAGCGGGTCTTCATTCAGGAGAAGGGGGCTTCGAAGCTGGGCCTAGGCACCCAGGCTGCTCCTCTTGGCTTTGCTTTCTTGGGGATCCAGGTCTTCAGCCTTGGTCTCATTGATGCTGATTGGGAGCCGCTGAGCTGGGTGTTCATGTCTGAGTTTATTTCCCCCTTGTGGCCCTGAGCTTTAGTTGGGGTCTGTGGTATGTTCTGGCCTGCTGTCCGCGGAGCTGAGATTGTGGAGGGAATGTCATGGTCAGTCGGTGGGGCAGCAGTGCCCCCTGAGGCCAGGGGGAAGTGGTGGTGGGGAGGTGGGGCCTGAGAGGTAGAGCTGACTTTGGGGAGCTTTCTCTCTCTTCTCATTGCGGAGTCATTCTCTCTTTGCAGTTTTGGTGGGATCTGGGCTTGAGTTTTAAATTTTTAAGAACTTTATTTTTAAAAAAATTCAATTACAAAAAGGGAAGTAAAATATACTTCCCTTTTTCTTCTGTCCTGTGAGTTGTGACAAATGCAAGGTCATGTATCCCACATTCAAGACTCAGGACAGCTCCATCACCCACCAAAATCCTTTCCTGCTACCTCTTTGTAGTCAACTCCTCCCCACCCCTATCCCCTGGCGACCACAGTTCTGCTCTCCGCCACTACATGTTTGCCTTTTCCAGAATGTCCTAGGAGTGGCATCATTCATTATGTAGCCTTTGCATCTGGCTTTTTCTACTTGGCATTTGGGAACTCTATTTGGGATCTCTCCGTGTTGCTCTAAGGGTTAGTGGTTCGTTCCCGAGTAGTGATCCACTGCGTGGATATGCTGGTTTGTTTATTCACTCATCCTCCAGAGACATGTGGGTGGTTTCCAGGTTTGAGTGATTTATAGGTAAAGCTGCTATAAACTTATGTATAGGTACTTATGTGAACACAGGTGTCATTTTCGTGGATACCTACCCAGGAATGGGACTGCCGGGTCATGTGTTAAGCACATATTTAACATCAGAGAAACTCTCTGAGCTTCATTGTTACTAGGAAACTAGTGGGTGTCCATGGCCAGCCCATACTTTTCAGTTGGTGGAGAGGTCCATGACTAGTCCAGAGTTTCCAAGAAAGTCGGTGTCAAGGTCCCTGCCTCCCAGGTCACTATTCTTCTGCCTGTATCTTACTATTATTGTCTTTGTCATCTTTCACTGCAACTTCATGCCCATGAGGAACCCTTTTGGGAATACTCTGGGCAACCACTGAAGCCTCTGTGTCCACTGATAAGGAATGTGACCAAAGAGATTAATCATTTGGTAAGTGGTTTGGTAAACACAGCTATCTCGACAAGCTGAATTGCTCTTCAAGGGTTAGGAGAGGACTGTAGACACAGCCCTGGGCTGGGTTGTTTGGTATGATGGGGTCTTCTACAAAATCATTCTTCTGTGACTCATCAACACAATTATCCTTCTGAGACCTTCTCAAGCCAAACCAACACAGCACTGGTTTTCTGGGTTTTTCCTTGGGCACTGGGTGCTGTTTGCTTTTCTTGTTTAGCTCTGACTTTATCACCTTTCTATCTGTCGTTTGAGACTGAGTCCTGTCCCTGACCCTTGTAGTCCCAAGCGGATTCCTTTATTGGCTGCAAGTTTAAAATCATGACAGTAAGTTCTGATACTCACTGGCATTCTTGGCTCTCCCACCATTCCAGCTTTTGAACATTTCAGTGCAGGATTAATTGTTATTCATGCTGTCATCATTATGTAGGTCACTTTTTCTTGGGAGCAAGTTGATGGGATTTTATTATCTGTGGAAAGCAGTCATACCAGAGTGGATTATACTTTTGATTGATGAGTTAGCCTGAAAATAGTTTCCTATTTTAATAAGCCTCATCAGGAAGAGATGACCCCAGAGAGAAACTGCATGCTTATCTGGTAGCCTGTGTACTTGGTAGAAATTCATGTATTTTGAGGAAAGGGGTGAGTTCATGGCTATTTGGTTTTGGACACTGAATCTGGAAGCCGAGTATCAGGGCATATGGTGGCTGTCCCAGCTGGGCTGACTTGCTTCTGCACAGGGCCTGCAGTGTCCCTCGTGTTAAGAAGAGGCAGGCAGTGGCTAAGCTGGATTCGTGCTGGCACAAAATTACATTCAATAAATAGATACTTGGTACTTGTTGTGTGCCAGGCAAAATGTGCTCAATACTTTCACTTGTGTTATCTAGGGACTATATAGGCAAAAATCACCTTACTTGTGAAAATGAAATACTTCGTCAAGTCAGATTTTATTGTAAAAAGCCAGTTAGGGGATGGCCACCTGTTAAACAGGGGTAGGGCCACCAATGCACTTTGAATGGAGACTCAAAAAGAAAATCTGAATTTTAGAAGACTGCTTACTCTTTTCTAAGGAAAGATAAATGCCAGATCGGTATGGTGAGTCTGACTAGGAGAAGCATATCACAGTGGTGAGGAGGAGGAGGACTCTGGTGTCTGGCTGCCTGGGTTCAAATCCAGTTCCACTCACTGCCTGTGTAGCCTTGAACACATAACACTTAGCCTCCTTGAGGCTCAGTTTCTGCATCTGAAAAATGGGAGTGGTGATGGCCCCACTGCATAAGGGTTGCGATGAGGATTAAGTGATGTACTTATAGACCATCAGAAACATCAGCTAAGATCATGAGGGCACAGGATTTTTCTTCTAGGAAATGCCACTATTGAGGGTTTCCCCCTGAAGCCCTGTGAGGAAGCTTCTGAAAACCGATTCACAGATGCCGGCAGGTGCTTCCCCAAATGCCCCTGGTGTGCAAACAGTGGTCCCCATGGGAGGCAGGGAGGACTGTGAGGGGGCACCAATGATGTGGTGGCAGGCTTTGCAGAGGGTCCACCATAGCTCTTCCCTTATGTTCTAGAGTCAGACATTCTATTTTTTTCCTTTCTAAAAGATTTTTATTTACTTTTTAAAAAACATTTTATTTATTATTTTAAGAGAGAGGGGTAGGGAGAGAGGCAGAGAGGGAGAGAAACATCAATGCATGGTTGCCTTTCACCTGCCTCCTGCTACCAACCTGTGCCCTGGGTGGGAATTGAACCAGCTACCTTTGGGTTCATGGCCGGCGCCTTATTCACTGTGCCACCAGCCAGGGCTTTATTTACTTTTAGAGAGAAGGGAAGGGAGGGAGAAAGAGGAAGAGGAACATCAATGTGTGAGGGATACATGGATTGGCTGCCTCTCACAAGCCCCCAACCGTGGACCTGGCTTGCAAAGACTGGATCCAGCGACTTTCCAGTTCACAGGCCACTGCTCAACCCACTGAGCCACACCAGCCAGGGCTGTCGAATTGTATTTCAGTGGGTTGCCTAGGGTTTGAGGCCAGTGGGACCAAGACAGCCCAGAGGCCTCCAGGGGGCGCTCTAGAGTGGACCCGTGGTGTAGAGAAGGATGTGGACGAGCGGTGCTCAGCCACCACACCAGAGAAGGAGGGGCCCAGCCGGTGTCCCCCGTAGTGGAGCGCAGGGGCTTCTGTGAAAACCGGCCCTTGCCCGGCTGTTTTCAGGGCTCTCGAGGGGGAGGGACAGCCCGCCAGCACCTGCCCCTTTCCTTTGCTTTTGCACTGTTTTCAAAGACCGTCTTCAGGAAAGTGTTTCACTCCCCCAACAAAGAAGTAAAGGACTGGGAAGCAGGCCCAAGAAACACTGCCTGCTTTTGTCTCTTGTCCTCTCCCTAGACCCGCCACTGTCGTGTGTGCAGGACTAATCCAATTCACAGAGGTGCCTGAGGGCATTTCAGTGCCGCTGTTTCAAAGATGCAAGGGCTTTCAGTATAAAGCTCACCACCGAGGAATAAAGAAAATGTACCTGAAGCACTGAGAAGGTTCACTCCATCTGTGGTAACCATGATGAAGGTGAAGATGATGATAAGGCTTTATGGAGGAGGTGACTTCTGGGGTGCCTGGTAGCTGCTGTTTAAGGAAGAGGGTTCAGGCAGGAAACAGAGGCTGGTGGCCACAGATGGTAGGCCTGCAGAGCCTACCCCCCAACCTTTCTCTGCCCCCCAACACACACCTCAGACTGGCAGTTTCGATTTGGGAAGGTGGAGTAGAGGAGGTTGTTTCCCTGAATGTTAGATCAGGAGCTGGAGGGAGGCCGCAATGGGTGTACAAATGAGGAAACATGGCCCAGAGAGGAGAAGTGATTTGTCAAAGTCACACACAGCCAAACAGGGCTGGGTGGAGGGCCTCTGGGAAGGGACCATGGGTGGCTGGAAGGAAGAGGAGTGGCACCCAGCCTCCCTGTTTCCCTTTTCTTCTCTGGCACACAGCATTACTATGGAATTAAGCATTAAATATAGGTGGTGGGGGATTGATGACTCCAAGTGGGTAATCCCTCCAGTGAGATAGGGAGGAAGTGTTCTGTTCAGTTTCTGTGGCCCTGGAACTGGACTGGAGTTGAAGGACCGCAGTCCCTTCCTTGTCCATAATAGATGAGTTGCAGAAAGTGGGGCGGTTACTCTTGCTGGCTCCAGCAGGGGGCGTGTGTGTGGCCTTGTGTTTGGGAGCAGAGGGAATCTCCTTTGAAAATGGGGTCAGAAAGATGCTCCTTTAATGTTAGAAAATAGCTGTCATTAATTTGCAGTCCTCTCTAACCTGAATTTTCTTTCAAAGACCTTTTAATTTTATTTTTAAGTTGTGAAGAGAGTGTGAGAAGGAGAGTTTGCATCTCATTATTTCCTTGATGTTTGAAGTATTCCAGCTCTAGGGGGACACCCTCTGGGTAAAGTCCAGCCCAGAAATCTCCAGGATGGTTCTAGCCCTCCTCCACCAGGGCTTCTTAGAGAAACATGCTATGTGTGTGCACCAGCCAGGGGAAGAGCTGAGTTATGAAAATACAAGATGCAAGCTCTACACCTTTCTAGGATAAAATTTACAAAAGCATTTTGTAAAGATTGGTTATTTATTCCCCACTTCTGGCAACTTTATCTGAAACATTTTACCTTTGCACAGAAACAAAGGTCAGGGGAGATAATGGAATTCTCAAAAGTCTGAATCGACCTGAAGATCAGCAAATACCTACTAAGCACCAACTATGTGTGAGACATAGTTGCTGACCTTTCCGGAGCTGCTGCTTATTCCTGGAATTAATAGACCAAATTCTCAAAGTTATTAGAAAAGACAAGGCAATAGATCAAGCACCGAATTATGCAAACCTGCATAAACAAAGTCTGAATATATTGACAGGAATGAAATGAATACCGACCAGGATTATTAGGCAGGGCTTTGCAGGATAAGGAAGTAAAGGTGGCGAAGACTTAGATGGATAGTGGGGAGGGGAGGGGAAGCTGGGAAGAACAGTGTGCCTGAGATACAGAGGCACGACGAATAAGAGTCATGTGCTTATTGTCACAGTGAGGCTTGAAGAAATTCCAGGCTACAAACTATTGTACATGGTATAAATCCAATTTTGAAAAACCATGTTTTATTCATATGCAAAGAAAAAGACTGTAAGCAAATGCATCAAAATTTAATGTTTATTACACTATGGAGGGATTGTGGGGGATTTTTAGTTTTCTCTTTCTACTCGGTATATTTTGTTTACAATGACATGATTTATTCTCACAACCAGAAGAAAAACAAAACCCATCAACCTCATTATGAGAGGGACTTCTGTCCAGTGGGTGTTGAAGGGCAGCTCTCCCACCCAGAATGTAGAGCACAGTCAATGAGCATCCTAAGGAGTGTGATTAAAGTCAAGTGAGACCCAATGGCCAATTCTAGAGGGAACAGAGGCTGGAGGAGTCTTGTGACATATCCACAATGGCAATCAAAGCTTAATAAAATACCAATCACTTAGATCCATAGAAGTATTTTTATTTACTTAATCCAAAGGACAAAGAACATCATGAACCAAAAGAATCTTTTTTAGCCAGATCCTGTATAACAGAAAACTAGAGTGGACTAAAGTGTCACATTAAGTTATCCTGGTGGTAATTTGTGAAATTTGCCTCACTTCCTTCTTCCACCCACCTGCAACCAGTGGGAGGCAAGAAGGGAGGCCTATGAGGGCTTCACCTTTGAGTCAACATATAGCTGGAGCCTGTGAAAGGAAAACAGATCTTGGAGCCAGGTGGACAGCCTGGAGCCAGCCCTCTGCACTTACTGGCTAAGTGTGGATGCAACTGGGAGGATTGGTAGTCTCTTTGGCATACATGCTTATGCAGATGCCTCTGTAGCAAAACTCCCTTGGATGGCATTCAGAAGAATCCCACTCCATTCTGAATTCTGCTGTCTAGAAAATCAGACTTGTGAAGGTGGGGGTGAACTCCCTGCCTTTCCTAGATATTCAGCCTGTTTTCTCTGGGGAGAGCTCATTTAGACATTCATGATACGTCCTTATGCCCCACTTCTTGAATACAGTTTCAATCATTGCTCTGCCTAATAAGAGAATGGTGGGTTTTCAGTTGAAATAGTGAAATGGAAGCAGTAAGAATTTGCAAAATCCAAAAATGATTTTTGCAGAAGAATCATTTTTCATGTAGTTTGTGCTGACATCTTTCCAGGCTTGGAAAGGGAAGAGATTTAAAAAAATTATTATTTCAATTAATCATGGCTCAAGAACATAGTAGGCATTTTATAAATCTATTGCATGAATGAGTTAAAGAACCAAAGGGATAATAATTATTTAAAAAATACATTTTTAAGTTTTAAAATATATTAAAAATGACACTATATACTGCTTAGGGATACAGATGTATATTATAAAGGTGCGTAGAAGTATATGGAGTGATAGATATAAATTCATAATGTTAGGTTGGGAGAAGGTAATGGAGAAGGTAGAGTTAACTATTTCCAATGTTTTATTTCTTGAGCTGAGTGTTGGATACATAGCTATATGTTGTATTTTTCTTTGTCATTTTTGTATGCCTTAAATATTGCATGATACATTTGAAATACAAATCGAATTACATTAAAAATATTTCTAATACAAGTATAAAGGTTGCTCCACTGGAGGAAAAGTGGAGGGCGGTAAAGTTGAGTAAATAGGTCTGTTTCTGCCCTAAGTTAGGCGCCTTTTTTCTCATGCTGCTCATTACCTCCCACTCCCTTTCTTATCTACGCCAACCACTTCTCTCCCTAGATGGTCCCTTGCAGCGTTTCTAAGTAATTATATCTTCAACTACTGGCTGGAAGAAAAATAGTTCCATGCATTAATATGGAGGCTTTGGACGAGAGCTGAATGACTTCATTTCTCATAGATACCACCAAGTATATAAAAAGCTTATACGCCGTAATTGTACATGAGCCGTTGGTTGGGCACCAACCCTGTGCCCATATTACACATGTTACCCCGGACCTCCTAACAGTCTGAAATGTAGATATTAGCTTTTCTATTTCATGGATGAATGATGATGACTTGGTGGCACTCAGAAATTTGCCCAGGATAGGCTCCCAAACAGGGGGCTGACACCCAAATCCCCCTCCATTGCCCATGTTCTCTGACTCTTCTTCGTGTGACTGGTGGCACACATTTGGGGGGTGCCTGGAAGGTTAAGGACAAGCTGGATGACTCAGAGGGCAGTGAACCCCTCTGGTCTATGGGGAGTTTGGTTCATCACCCTGATGATAACCTCGATGGTCCTATAATCCCCAAAGGGGGGTCCATGTACCCCAGTGGTATGCAAGAAAATGCAAGAAGCTTTTTCATCCTTGTAAAATTTCTATTTTGTTGTGTGTTTTATAATGTATGTAATGTGTTGGCACAGTAGCACATGTATATGACTTACAGATTTATAAATGCCCATATATTTAAGGTATATGCTCAAAAATGTTTTTATTGATGAGAGTGTGTGATTCTTAAGTTTGGAGACTTTAGAAAATCTACTTAATTGAACTAAGGCATCTTGTTTCCAATTAGCCACTATGTTAGTACTTGAGTATCAAATGCACTCTAGTTTTCTAGTCCTGATGTGTATCCTTTTCAGTACTGAGTAAATGTGGACATGTGGCCACAGAGATACTCTTGGGAATGCTGGGTGAAATCCTGAAGAATTGGAGAGGAAAACTGGAAGCAGGTAGCTAGCTCACTCATCAAGAATACAGATTTCACAATGCCAAATTCCTGAAGATTTAGAATGGATTATCACACAGATGGTTCATGACCAGTGAGGTGAACACAGTGGTCTTTGGCGGCTAGCACAGGTTCATCAAGAATGAGTCACACCCAACTAATCTCAGCTCCTTTGTAATGTTCGACAGTAGTTTATTGAGGGAAATCATTTGTTCGTTCATTCTTTCACACATATGTACATCCACGGTCCACTTGACAGGCAATTACTGAACAGATATTGTCTTTAAAACCCCATGCTTGGATGATATCTGGCAATAAATATTTTGTAATATTTGCCCCCAAAGAGCTTTTCTTTTAATAAGGGAGATAAACATTGTACATAGATAATTATAGTAAAATAAAGTAACTTCTTAAGTGCCACATAGTGATTATGTTACAAACAATACAGTTGTACCAGGTCTGTCCCAAGAGTATGGAGCCAATGTCAATATAATTAAAACAAAAGGTTACATGGCTCACTTTCAGGACAGGCCTTGTATCATAAACAAATGTGTCAAGGTTTCAGCAATAGGAGAATGCTGTAAGGATGGTGACTCCTAATAGATAGGAAGGCCATCCATTTCAGCAAGGAAGGAAAACTTAGAACCTCTCTCTATTTTTTAATATTGTATTTCAGCTTTCTATTTTGCCTATGCTTTGTGTTGGCAGTCTCTCATGATGTTTAGTGGACAGAATGAAGAAAGCTGAAGACATTTGGGTTGGATGATAATAGTTAAGTGACTTGAAACTGTTGGACAACCATATTCAAAGTGGGTGACTTAATAGATCAGTGTCAATCGAAAGAGAGGGCTTTGGTGACATGCTGCAGGGGCCTCAGCCTTAGCCACATGCTATTTGTCCAGCTTCCGGTTTACCAGCAGGCATAGCCAGGATAGCCATTTAATGTTGGAGAAGGTGAAGGAAGCATTAAGTGATTCCAGATGGATGGAGATCATAATTGCTGTCTGTCCTGTGTTTTATCAGGATCTCCAGATGTAAGGCTTTGGAAAACATGGTCCAACTAGAAGTATGTTTGGAGAAAATAAAGGTAATAGTGATAGCTACATTTACTGAGCGCATGCTACGTGCAGCCCCCGTGGTGAGCGTGCTGCATGCATGGTCTTATTTAGTCCTCCCAGAAGCCTTAGGAGGTAGCTCCACTGTTTTTCCTACCAGACAGTGGGATAGGTTGAGGTTTAAGGAGGTCACACAACCTGAGATGGAGCTGGAATTCAAGCCCACGCTTGTCCAACCACCAAGGCAGGACCTGAGCTTGTGGCCCAGATGGAGGTGAGGCAGCCTGAGTGACGCAGGGCAGCCGCTGCTCTGTGTGAGCATTAAAGCTGAGAGGAAGGCTGTGACAGGTGGGACTGGGATCCAGAGGAGCTTGGAGTCACAAGGTGGTGGCCTCTGTGTGTGAGTCAGGGCCTTCTGAACCTTGAGGGCACATCGTTTCAGAAGGTCAAGGGGAGGCGGCACCACTGCCTGTTGGAATTGGGATTCTGGTGCCAGGTGACCTTTAAGGCCTGTTTTCACTTTGAGTTCTGTGATCCTGTATGACATAAGGGACTTGCAGTCCCTGTGTATAGGCAGTAGGTCTGCCAGCCATTAAGAGAGACCTTGATCTGGCTTCGGGCAGCTCCATGGAGGAACCGCAGATGGCTTCACTGTGGAAACCCAGCTTCTTTCCAGAGAGGCCAGGTCCATAACCTGGGGTGGGGTGGGGGGAGAAGGAAAAGTGTAAGCTGCTAGTACCTGAGATTTGCCTTCTCAGGAGAAATGAAAGATAACCTTCCCCCTTTATACCTTCTAGCTTGAAACTTTACATTCACAGATTATTCAGCTGAATTTTGAACATTCAGCGTTTGTCAGTGTGGCTGACTCTCCTCCCCGGATACTGCCTCAATTTAGGAGATGCCAGACCATAAAAAATCTGACGAGCTGTGCCATATCTGAAAGCAGTAGCTGAAGATTTTAGGAGTCCAAATGCCCCCCAGGTTGGAAAATTATCCTTATACGGCATATTTAGCACTTTCAGTGTTAGTACCATTCAATCAGGGGTAAAGCTAGAATTTGGGGGAACCTGGAGCAAAATGGAACTTCTCTCTTCCTCCCTCTATTCCATTCTTTCTCTCTCTTTTCTTATTGCTCATTCTTAATACACACCCCACTCCTGTAAAAGGATGGTGAGAGAACACTAGTGATAAATTAACACTGAACAACATGATTGATTTATTTTCATAAAGTAGGAGAAACAGTGTGGCGTGCAAAAGTCTAGGATTTTCTTGTTAGAAGAATGAATTCTGGCCTCGGTCACCAATTAATTGTAGGACCACAGGCAACTCAGTCTTTTGAGTTTCAGTTCCTTGCTTTGTAAAACAGAAATAACAATAATTTTTGGTGATAATAAAAACTCCAGGATTGTGTTGAGTATTACATACCATAGCATCTGTAGATATGTGTGCAAATGGCAAGCTACTCTACAAATGTACATCATTACCATGATTATTATAGACAGAACCTCCCGCTAGCTTAGGGGTTCTTTAAGATGTAGTTTTGGTGTAAATGCAGTATTTGTTCAATGGATACCCATGGGATTGGGATAATTAGATAAATAAACCTCTGTTAAGCAAGCATGTATAACTGCCAAGTCAGGTGGTCATGCCCTTAACTTGCAATAAATACATGGAAGAACTGTAAGAAACAGAACCATAGTGGGGATTAAGACCACTCCCCAGACTTCCAGTTAAGGTGGAGGTGTAGGTAGACACACTTTGCCTCTTTGTGCAAACACAAAAAGAATTACAACTAAATCTCAAAACAAATAACACCCAGAACTGTCAGAAAATTGAACTGGAAGTATGGAAGTCTGATAATCAAGGATTTCAAAATAGTAAGAGGGGCAGAAATGTGGAGATGACGTGGAGAGGCAGTGGTAACAGAACAGGCACAGATGGTCCCACATTCACATGTGGTGGATAAAAATCGGGAGGAATACCTGGGAAGCAAGCTATTTCTTCCCAGCCCCAGGTCAGACCACCCAGCCCAGGGTTCCAGCACTGGGAAGATAAATCCCCATCATTCCTAGCTATAAAAGTCAGTGGGGATTGGGGTGGCAGAAGAAACTGCCAGATTTTCAGGAAACTTCACTTAAAGGGCCCACATGGTCTTAAAATATATGAAAATCCACCCACTCTGAAATTCAACACCAGGGCAACAGCTGGAAGGGTGTCAGTCACATACAGGGAGTAGGTGAAATGACTAGAAATGGGGCAAGTGCGAGGCAAACCCCCAGAAGCCAGGCAGAGACACAGTTCTCTCTCCTCACACAGAGTCACAAAGGAGTGAAATGGGTTGCCCACTGTGTAATCACTTAAGGGTCCACCCCAACCAATTTACAGGTGACTTTTATAGGGAGGCAAAGCAGCCCTACCTAATACACAGAAACAAATACAAGGTGGCTGCCAAATTAAGGAGACAAAGAAATATGGCCCAAATAAAAGAAAAGAACAAAAAGCAAAATGGAGATAGCCAACCTATGAGATGCAGAGTTCAAAACACTGGTGACCAACATGCTCAGAGAGCTCATTGAGCAGGGCCACAACATGAAGGAAGAAATGAAGGTTACACTAAGTGAAATAAAGAAAAATCTATAGGGAACTAATATTGTAGGGAAGGAAGCCAGGATTCAAATGAACAATTTGGAACATAAGGAAAAAAATAAACAGTCAATCAGAACAAAAATGAAGAAACAAGAATTCAAAGAAGGGAGGAGAGTCCAAGAAGACTCTGGGACATCTCTAAACACGCCAATATCCAAATCATAGGGGTGTCAGAGGAGACGAGGAAGAGCAAGAAATTGAAAAATTGTGTGAAAAAATAATGAAGAACTTCCCTAATTTGGCGAGGGAAATACACATACAAGTCCAGGAAGGACAGGGAGTCCCAGACAAGTTGGACCCAAAGAGGTCCACACCAAGACATCATACTCAAAATGCCAAAGGCTAAAGATAAAGAGAGAATCTTAATATCAACAAAAGAAAAGAAATTAGTTACCTACAAAGACATTCACATAAAACTATCAGCTGATTTCTCAAAAGAAACTATGCAGGCAAGAAGGAAGTAGCAAGTATTCAAAGTGAAAAACAAACAAACAAACAAACCAAGGATCTACAACCAAGACTACTCAATCCAACAAAGCTATCATTTAGAATGGAAGGACAGATACAGTGCTTCCCAGACAGGGTAAAGCTAAAGGAGTTCATCATCACCAAGTCATTATTATATGAAATATTAAAATGACTTATTTAAGAAAAGAAGGTCAAAACTATGAACACTAAAAAGGCAACAAACTCAAAACTATCAATAGAATTTAAAATAACAAAACGAACAAACAAAAGCACTAAACAACCAGAACAGGAACAGATCATGGATATGGAGATCATTTGCAGGGTTACCAGTTGGGAAGGGGAAGGGGGAGAATGGGGGGAAAGGTGCAGGGATTAAAAAGCATGACTGGCAGGTACAAAATAGACAGGGGGATGTTAAGAGTAGGACAGGAAATGGAGAACCCTAAGAACTAGCATACATGACCCATGGACATGAACTAAAAGAGGGATTGTTGGAGGGAAGGGGGCTCCCAGGCAGAGAGGCCAAAGGGGAAGAATTGGAATAGTTGTAATAATATAATCAATAAAATGTACTTAACAAAAGACCACTCCCCTGTTAAGGGCAGTTCTTGAAACTATGTCATCAGGTAAGTACAGTCCCTGCTTGGAGAAACATTCGTGTGGTCAGTTGAGTCTGGCTGTCTGGGTGCAGAAAAAGTTACACATGTTTTCTGGAGGAAAATAGACAAAAATCTCAGAAATGTTTACAACCTTTGACACCAGCCAGTCTCGAAAAATATCTGGGAAAGACTTAAGGAAATAATCATACTCAAAGTCCAGGATATCCACCCTGGCTAGTGGGCTCGGTGGACTCATTGTTGGCGTGTGAACTGAAAGGTTGCTGGTTCCATTCCCAATCAGAGCACATGCCTGGGCCGCGGGCCAGGTCCCACGTTGGGGGATGGAGAGGCAGCCCATCTATCACTGTCTCTCTCGAACATGGGTGTTTCTCTCCCTCTCTTTCTCTCTAAAAATAAATAAATAAATAAATAATTTAAGAGTACAAAATATCCATTGTAAAGTTGCTTAAATTGGCAACAACAACAACAAAATTAGGAAGAACCTGAGTACTCAGCAATAGGGGTGGATTAGATGAAGTAGCCAACGGCCCTAGGGTGGCTTACTTTGCAACCTTTAAAGATGATACACACGTGTGTCTTTCTCATGAGAAAAAATACTTTGATATTGTTAATAAAAGCAGGTTCTAAGACACCTCGGATCCAACTTTTGGAACTATACATACATGTTAATATGTATTATGTGTGCATTCTTATGAGTCCGCAGGGACAGTCACTAGAACAGTAACACCAGGTGACATTTCTTGAGCACTTCCTGTGGGCCAGGGCTCTGCATGTGTTCTCAGTCCTCCCAGCAACCCTGGGAGTGAGCATTTTTACTCTTACTTCATGGCAGAGGTAATTGAGGGACTAAGAAAAGTCATTCAGGTGCCCCGGGTCATGTGCCTGCCAAGTGACAGATCCTGTCTGCCTGCCATCCATTATCTAGAAGCATGACTGTTGTTTCCAATGATAGTAATAAAGTGCTTTTAGATTAAGCACTTATATTATGATCCATATAACAATCATGGAAGCAGACAGAGAGGTGTTTTATACCCATTTTATAGATAAGGAGAAATGGGGCTCAGAAAGACTAAGTGGCATGTAGCCTGAAGTAGCAAAGGCTGATGAATAGCTACTTTTTGTACTGAAAATTCATGGGACTGAGGAACACTAAATTCAGGTTAGTTCTTGCCTCTAGGACAGAGGGTTATGGGATCAAGGTGCATTGCATAGGGGCTTCTGGTACCTGGTATTTTATTTCATTAAAAAATGTGACACGTGGAAAAATTTAACGAAGCTGACAAGTGAACACAGGAGTGTTTCTACAGATATTTTCCATAATTTTCTTTTCCTTTGAAATATTTCATAATAAAAATGTTACAATAAAAGGAATATGCATGGAAAGAGGCTGTAGGGAAATATATCAAAATATTGGGGTGTTGAGAGAGATTGAGATTATATGCAGTACTCTCCATTTCTCACATCTTTGTCAATGAAGATGTCATTACTTTTATAGTAAAAAAAATTTAAAAACCTCTTCTATCGACTTATCTATTATCTTCTAAAAATAGAACACCGAGACAAGAACACTTGAACTTTCAACAATCAGTTGTTGAATGCTGTACTTGTTAAGGAAAATGGATTGGCTGACTGAACTAAAAGTGTTAACCCCAAAGCAGAGTGGCCTCCAGACCCCAAATCCAGACTATTTGTGGTGTGAAACTGGCTCTGCCTTTTCCTGAGTAGGTTTCTTGCTCTCGTCCTGCCTGTTTCCTCACCTGGAAACATCCTAATGAGAATAACTACCTGCGAATTCAGATAATTATAAGGGTTATGTGAATGAACGCCAAGTGCCCAGAACAGCGCCTGGCACACAGTAAGCACTGTCTGTAAGCTTATATATAAATAAACAAAACAAAGAGGAGAGGGCCATGTGAAGGACTGGGTGGTGGGGGGTGCTGAATTTTCAAGGGATCCTCACGATCCTTGCATTTCACAAATTGGGACAACATCTGTGGCTTCCTTTCCGAGATTAAGAATACATGGCAGAGAATTTGGGAAAGCTGTTGGCAGCAACCTGCTGACAGAGTGACAAGGATCATGACAGCCCACATCATTGTTCTGTGCCCATCCTTAGCCTGATTGCCACAGGGGTGTTCCAGGGATGAGTTTGGGGGTCTCAAGCATGTCATGAGTCCAGGTCTTTGAAATCAAGCTACTTGTGTGATTTGCCCAGTGCCCTGTAGCCTGGTTGTTTGGTTTGTCACCCATCTGGCCTTTTTCCCCGTTTGATGTGTCCAGGGTACAATGGTCTTATGTTGCTTAGATGGCCTGTCCTGTGATTAAATTCTGAGCTGCCTTGGCTCCCAGAGACACTGAGTTCAGGAAACTGACAGAGACCATCCTGCCACCGGAGCACCACACCAGGACCTCGCAGAACTAAGCCTGCCCGACTGCCCGCTCTTGCCAAAGATTTGAAGTTACAGTTTCTATGTACAGGGCATTTTCTAAATCCTGTTACACACCATGATTACTTGCTGTCATTTTGTCCTCAGAGCCTGAGAGCTCTTGACAAGAAAGACACTCTTTCTGTTCTTCCCTGGATGGTGAAATGGCTTCTTGCTCTTATCACCCTGCTGGTGACAACCATGGATCCGTGCCAGGGACCTTTCCGGAGTCCTTGCCATGTATCAATTCTGCTGCAGCTCCCAACTCACTCCTGCATCTGCGTGTGGCCCTGGGCCGCACCCTGCCCGCCTGGCCTGGTCCAGCCCAGTCTTGCTGCCAGACAAGACCATTTGTCCCGTGGTGGAGTTGTTTGAAATCATGCCACCCATTGCCTGCTCCTCTTGTATGTTTTAACTTCCTGTCCCCCTAAAAAAGAGAAAGCTTTGCTTTGAATTCTGTGCTTCGATAGGCGTCTGCTAAGGACTTGAGCTATCATGATGATGGTGGTTTATTTCTGGTCAAAATGTAGAACTGCTTTGCCCTCCCCACGCCACGCTGGGGGCTGGTCTGCTCCAGCCACCTCTCTGGGGCTTTCCAGCTGCCGTGAAAAGCGGGGTCACGGGCCCGCCCTTGGTGTTTTCAACCAAGGCTGTGCGCTCGCAGCAGGGCCCGTTTGGATCTGCAGGAAAGCTCTGAAGCCAGATGGCTGCCTCTCAGGGGACCTGGAGCAGCCTCAGCCCAGCGGGAGGCAGAGAGGCAAGGGAAGGAGGCTGGCCAGACCTTTCTCAGGCAGGGCTGAACCCAGTGGTGTCAATACAGTCCATCGCAAGAAACGTAAACACGGATATATTTATCCATGTAAGCAGCCCCCGTGTCGGTGAGGCTGGGCAACTGCCATTCTCCAGGCCTCACGTTTCAGTTGCTTGCGGTCATCCATTCCCTCTGCCAGCCACCAGCTGCCATTCCAGGGCACGGTGTTCTCACCGGATGAGGCCGCTCTGGGCGGGTGCCACCTCATCCCATGGTGCGATGGCCGGATGTTGCAAAAGAGGCTTCTGAGCCAGGCCTGCTGGAAGGACCCAGCCTGGGCTTACGGGGCCATCCCAACGTCCTGGCTGCGGGGTTGGGGAGCTGCCTTGGTCTCCATTTGTCACTGTTTGTGGTGACTTACCTCTGGTTCCCAGGAAGGTTGGTAATTTTGGTCCCAGGGTTAAGATTATGCCTAGATTAACTGCCAGTCAGCAGTGAAGGCACACAGGGGCCCCCGGTAAAACATGTAAAGAAAAAATAGGGGGCCAAGGCCATGTGTCCTGGAGACCCAGGGCTGGTTACGTAGAGAAGGACGCTGGCTCCTGGAAGAGTCCTCTGGCCATGGATGCTACCCTCCCCTGGGGGGCTTTGTGTCCCCCAGGAGCCTACTCCCGGCAGTCTGGCCTCTGGAGGAACCCTGAACCCAAACTTGGCAGCGGTGGAGGGGGAGAGGCAATGGGCAGTGCTCTCTCTGCCTCCCTGCAGCAGAGCTGTCGGAGGGGCTGCTTCCGCCTTGCTCACGTCCGAGGGGCCCCCAGCAGGCGCTGTGTGACCCGGGCCTGGCGCGGCAGGTTGAGCGGGAGCAGATGAGGGCCCCTCTGTAATCTGCATGACCCAGGTGGGTGCCTCCCCTCTTCTGGTGCCTCTGCTGCTGATAAGGCCTGTCCCAGGCCGGCAGATGTCCTAGGTCCCGCAGAGCAGCGGTGCCACCGCAGCCCCAGCTGTTCCTGCGGCAAAGCGCAGTAGACCCCCAGAGGGACCCTGGTGAGGGACCAGCATGCCCTTCCGGATGGGCTTCTGCAAAGTGAGTCCTGGAGCAGCTGCTCCGAGGGGAGGGGTGGGTTCGGGAGAGGTGAGGCGCCAGCGGCCCTGGGCCCCCAGATGTAGTGGAGTCTGTGCCACTGAGGGCGGCCCTGTGCTTTCTAATTACTCCAGCACTCATTCGCTTTGTCGCTGAAGGTAGCAGGTGGCCTCTGCTAGACTCAATTAATCCCGTCCACACCTTTTACAGTACGAGATTTCCTGTCAAATTGAGTTCTCTCTACCTGCGTCTCTGAATTATGTTCTCCCTGCATTAGAGGTTAGGAAGAACTATCTTTCTATTATAGTCTTTCAGCCTCTGTATTGCAATTCTAGACATTTCCTTGGAGTGTATTGAGCAATGTCTTTTTCAGGTGTGTTGTCACAGGCCCTGATGTTGATTAAGGACACTTGGGAGGATGGGTTGCTCTGCTGGGGGACCTGGGTCCCCCCATTTGGAAGGAGGGTTGCTTGTTTTCTCAAAGACCTACCAAATCCAGTTACCTCATTTGTCGCACCGTCTCCGTTCCTGAAAAACTGAATTTGGGGCTTATGTTGCTAACCAACTAGAGGAAGGGGCGTCTAAGCAAGGGCAGAAAGCGTCAGAGTGGTGGCGGGAGATAGGGTCTAATGGAGATTTTTATAGTGATAATGGGGCGTTGCAGAGGGCCGCTCATGCCCCTACCCCTTCCCTGTGGTGATAGGACGTATCACTGTGCAACAGCATGGTCGGCTGGGCTGTTTTTAAAAGGTGCCCTGTATCGAGGTGAAGTTCATGGTTTTGGTGGTGGATTCAGAGTCCAGAGTTGGACCCCAGGCATCTGCTCAGAGGGACCTAGTGCAGTGGCCAGAGCGAGCGTTCATCCTTCTGCTGGTCTAAAAGCCTTTGGTGTAGTGAAGCAACATTAAGTGGGAATTACATTCTAGTGGTTTGACATCTTTGCAATTTGACTTCCTGATTGATGTTTCCCTTCAGGATAGGGGAGGGTCTGTGGAAGAGACCAGGGACTCCTGTGTTTAGTTCCCCAGCCGCAGGAGCCAAGTTCAATTCATCTGAGTCTTTTCCTTTCACGGGGCAGCCCCAGGCCACAGCTGCAAAGCAAGTCTCTGGCTTCTCGTCACAGATCTCAGAACGCAGGGAAGTGACTGCATGGTACATGGGACACGAGAACTGACTCCAGGCCCAAACACAAGCCCAGTGTTTTCCAGGATTAAGGAACGCTTCACATTACCATGATTACTTCCACCCACCAAATAGCTGTAGTTCAGCCACTTTTTTCTGGGTCAGTTTTTGGTTTTGTTTTTTAAACCTGGTAACTAGATCTGCTGTGAGGCTGAATCTGAAAGCATTAGAAAAGGAAACGAAAGCCTTGAGGGTTGATTCTACCTACAAGCAGGGTCGTATAAACTGACCCTTCACTTCAGGGGTTCATTGTAATTCGTTTTTAATCTTGCGTTGCCACCCTTTGCCCATGTGTGATCTTGCCAGTGCCTCTGCAAAATCAGCTGATGTATTTTGAATTTAATCTGGGTGAAACATATAGAAAGGTAGGTTTTGCTGTTGTTGCTTAAAGGGAGAGGGAGAGGGAGAGAGAGCTCGATAACAGAGCGCTTTCTAAAGGCAAAGTAACAGAAAATCTTCGTCCTCAAGGTCTGTTAACATTTAACAAACATCATGCACCTGCTTGTGTCAGGCAGGTCCTGTTGCAGGCCCTGGAAATGTAGTAGTGTGGACAAAGACACAAATCCCTGCTCTGTGGAGCTCACATACCAGCAGGACAAGGAGACAGACTCAAAATAATGGTGCCCTGGCTGGGTGCCTCAGTTGGTTGGAGCGTCGTCCTGTGCACCAAACATGCCTCAGGTTCCGTTTCCAATCGGGGCCCATGCATAGGTTGTGGGTTCATTCCCCGGTCAGAGGCACCCATCGGTATTTCTTTCTTGAATTGATATTCCTCTCTCTGTCTCCCCACACTGCCCTCTCTCCCTAAAGTCAGTGGACATGTCCTCAGGTGAGGATTAAAAAAATAGATAACTAGCCCTGGCTGGTAGCACAGTGGATAAGGTGCCGGCCTGTGAACCCAAAGGTCGCAGGTTCAAGTCTCCAGCCAGGGCACATAAACAGGTTGCAAACCAGGTCTCCAGTCAGGTCTGTGGCTGGAGGCAGGTGAAATGCAACCATACATTGATGTCTCTCTCCCTCTCTGGCTCTCTCCCTTCCCCCCTTTCTGAAAATAATGAAATAAAATATTTAAAAAGAATAGATAACTAAATAAGTACTCATTTATTAAAGACAAGAAGTGCTATGGGGCAGGGAGCAGGCCAAGGGTACAAAATGCAGGGAGCATGCAGTGTAAATAAGGCACTGGGAGAAAGCCTCAGTGTGGTTTACTCTTGCGATTGTGTTTCAAAGTTAGATTATGTATGACCACTAATCAGGACTAAAATTTTATGTCAACAATCTAAAACATTAAATTTCGTCGACTTTCAGAAGCTACAGATTTCTCAGTTACATCATCACGGTGAAGATGGATTGCCTTTAGAATCCAATAGGATTTGTGATACTTGCCTGTGCTGTCCAAGTCAGACTTTTATACTTTTCTTTCTGGCTGGTCCAGTCTGCTGGGTGACATCTTAGGCCTCTGCTCTTTGGTGGCCAGGATGTCTCATGTCAAACTGGTGATGAACATATTTGTTGATTATGATTTTGGGGGGAAACTTTTGTAAGATGGCTAGTTGAATGTGTTATGGGCACTGACAAACATGATGATCTTGATTAGCAGCATTCTTTGGAATAAAGAACGTTGTTTTTCATATCTCCTTAAAAACAGAAAACATTGAGCAAAGACTTGAGGGAAGGGAGGGAGAAAGCCATGGATAACTCTGGAGCACATAGCAAATGCCAAGGTCCTGAGGCAGGCGTGTGTTGTGGGAAGAACCAGGAGACCAGTGTGGTTGGAACAGGGTGGGGAGGGCAGCATGGGAGGGGGTGAGAGCAGAGGGAGAGGTGGGGAGAGGGCAGGGCGTAGAACATGGAGGGCTTTGGGCAGCACTGTAAAGACATTACTTCTACCCTGACATTAGACAGTCTTGGGGTCAGACAAATGGTATGCTTCAATTTCTCCCTGTACCTGTGACTTCCTGATGCCTTTGAAACCAGACTCCCAAGAATAGGCTACCAAACAGATCAACCTAATACAATGTGGCAGATGGAATTATCCCTGACCTCTGGTGCAGTGGGTCTCAGCCTTCTTTTCTCTGGGATACACAGGCTGGTTGTTGACATAGTTACCCATGCTATACTTCATAGCCATACCCAGGTTATTCATAATCCCCTTCTCCCTTGCACTTCCCGATTGAATGAGAAAAGTAGTGCCACAGATATTCTTTACTTAAAAAATTACCATGGGTAAAATTAAAACGGAAATGGAAGCCACTATGAAGTACAATTCATTCATGGATTGTACTACAGTCATTTGTAGTCACATCGCTGTTGATGATCCTTTGTTGTTTTCTTTGGACCTCAGCATAGAGCCCAGTGCAGGAACTGCGATTCTAGAATACTAGCTATGGGGAAGACCGATCAGGTATAAGCATGAGAAGGCAGAGCATGAGAAAGCATGAAAACCTTGAATTTGCTCTTAGTTTTACAAGGTAGTAGTCATGGTCTTTCAGAGGTGGTCTGGCTTCCTCAGGTCCCCTTCATAGACAGCCAACGTGATTTTGTCGAAAGGCACCTCTCCCCCTTGTCAGACCCCTGCTTTGAATCTTTCGCGGCTTCACGTTGCTCTTAGGAAAGGGTCCAAGTTACTGGGGTCCTCCAGCCCTGGCCTGCCCACCTCCCCCTGCTCCCCACTCCCGCTCCCACGAGAACTGCACACCCGCCAGCACCTTCCACAGGCCGAGGTGGGGAAGGTTCATACCTGTGAGCTCCACAGCCATGTGCTGGTGCTTGTCTTGTTCACAGAGGTAACCTGGGCATGTAGGTTACCCTAGTAGGTGCTCGCCGGGCATCAGTTGCTTGCAAGGCACCTGATGACTGACAGTTACTGTTCACAATTTGGTCACAAAATTGGAGATAAGGCTCCCATGGTTTATGAGTATGACTCTTTAGATACTGTGCTCTTGGGATTTTGTTTTAAGTCCACAAGGTTGTTTGTTCTTCTGAACCCTCCTGACACTTTTTTGGGACCTCCCTGCTGAGGCCCTTCTCATTTTCTACATGTATGTGTCACCCCTGCAAGCTGGGGTGGCAGCCTGGCTGACTCATCTTTGAATCACTTCTCCTGTTTCCCCCCGGGATCGACCAAGGTCTTGAACATGAAAAAATGTATTTGTGAAATGAAGTCATTTCCAAGCAATGAATGAGTCTGAGCTCCTGCTTCCCCTTTACTTGCCCAAACCTTGAGCATTGACTGAGTGTTAGGAATGTATCGGGTTGTTTATTGGGAAAATAAATCTCCAGCAGGCCCTGTGCAGAGGTCACCAGTCATAGTCTAATGCCCCAGGTGGCCGAGCACCCCGGTTTCTCTGATGCCCCCAGTCTGGGTGAACCTACTCAGGCAGAGTAGGTTCAGAGTTTTGTCATCATTTTCTGACAGGCAGTGACAACCAATTACAGACCTATTGAGAAATGAAATTATCTGCTCCCCTGCCTCAAGTTCACCCTTGGCCACGACGGGCCCCCTGTGGCTCGCTCTCTGAGCAGTGGCTGATTTATCTCCCGAATTTACTGTCACGACACAGGAAGGAAGGAAAACCCATTAACAGAGGAAGTGGGCCCACAGCTAATGGGCCTGACCAACCAGCTCCTGAATCTATTAGCCTGGAGTGGAAGGTGGTCTGGTAATGCAGGCAGCGCAGGTTGCTTGAAGGAAAAACTTGCTTACAGACAGATTAGGAAAAAAACAAAACAGACAACCCCTGTCCCCAGCCCTTCCCTCCCTCCTACTTGGGGGCCGGAATGGATGTCCCCTCCTGAGAAAGCTGCAGGCGCCAGCGGTCACCAGGAGACTGAGAAGGCAGCAGCAAGCCCGCCTGACCCTCCCTGGGACCGTACTGGTCAGAGCACTGCTCTGTCCTTCCCAGAAGTGGATTGTGAAGCAATCTTTTATAAGAAAGAGCAACTGGTTTCAGTTTCCTTCCCACCGTTGATGCCCTGGAAGCTGAAAGGAAGCTGGCTTGGGTCCAGGCCCTCTTGGCCTTTGGTGGCTCAGCCAGTGAGCAAGGCCTGCTCACCTGCAGACAACGGGGCGGGTTCCAGCCCTTCCTTCCCATTCTGGCGCCCTCACCTCCCAGTGGGATGGTGTGGATGGGTTACAGAGCCCACCTGCACTGTTGGTTTTCTCCAAAGGGAGGGGGCTGCTAGGCGTGCCATTTTAAGTCTCCCCAGATCTGGCTAATATTTCTGTCTACATGGTGTGGTTTGAATGTACCAGCAGACACCCCCAGCCCTCCAGCATTTCCACCACCCATCTACGAAGCCTGAAGTTCCACCATTGGATAGAATTCCTTATGTTCTATAAGGGGTTTTGATCTCTAAAACTCTTCTATGAAATGCGTACACTTAAGCCTTTATACATTTTTCCTATTAAAGTATAGTCGACATACAATATTATGTTAGCTCTGGGTGTGCAACATAGTGATTCAACATTTGTGTAACTAACGAAGCGATCACCACAATAAGCCTAATAACCATCTATCACTGTACAGAGTGAGTACCACCTTATTGGCTTTATTCCCTATGCTGTACATTATACATTACATTCCCCGGACTCACTGATTTCGTAATGGGAAATTTGTACCTCTTATTCTCCTTCACTTTTTTCCTTCCATTTTGCCACCTGCCTCCCCTCTGGCAACCATCAGTTTGTTTTCTATATTGATGAGTCTGTTTCTAGTTTTCGTTTTGTTTCATTTTGTTAGATTCCACTTATAAGTGAAACCATAAGGTATTTTTCTTTCACTGTCTTATTTCACTTGGCGTGACACCATCTAGGTGTTGCAAATGGCAAGATTTTAATCATTTGTTATACATGTATACATCTTCTTTATCCATTCATCTATTGATGGACACCTAGGTTGTTTCCATATCTTGGCTATTTTAAGTAACACTGTAATGAATATCAAGGTGCATAGATCCTTTCTAATTAGTATTTTTATTTTCTTCAGATAGAGACCCAGAAATGGAATTGCTAGGTCATATGGTAGTTTTATTTTTAGCATTTTGAGGGACCTCCATACTGCTTCCCACAATGGCTATTCCACTTGAATCCCCACCAGCAGTGCACAAGGGGTCCCTTTTCTCCACATCCTTGACATTTGTTGTTTGACTTTTTGATAATAGCTATTCCAACAGATATGAGACGATATCCCATCATGGCTTTGATTTGCATTTCCCTGATGATTAGTGATGTTGAGCATCTTTTCATATGTCTGTTGGCCTCAGTATATCTTCTTTGAAGAAATATCTATTGAGGAGGAGGGTTCATGGGAGCGGCAGAGAGTCAGGACCAATCAGGAAGATTACCGCTCTCCGGGAAAGAATAGATAAGGCCCTAGTTAAGCAGAATGACAGACAATTTACATTACTGAGTGGCTACTAAGTCCTAGACATGATGCTACATGATTCACACACCTCAGCTGCTTTAATGCTCACGTGCTTCAGGGGGAAAGCTGAGCCTAGCTGCCATCAGGAAGGTCGAGAAAACCAGGTTGTTGTCTGAGGGTACTGACAAACCATTCCTAATAGAGCCCCTGTGGCCTGGGATCTGGTCCTCAGCTTGTAGTCCCCAAAACTTGATTTTTTTTTTAAAGATTTTATTTACTATTTTTAGAGAGGGGGAAGGGAAAGAGGCAGAGAGGGAGAGAGACATCCATGTATGGTTGCCTTTCCCCTGCCTCCAGCTATAGAGCTGGCTGGAGACCTAGCTTGCAACCTGGTTATGTGCCCTGGCTGGGGATCGAACCAGCGACCTTTGGGTTCACAAGCTGGTGCCTTACCCACTGTGCCACCAGCCAGGGCTCCAAACTTGATTTTGAGACACAACTGGAGGACTTAATGCTAGTCCAGGCATCTGACATCAGCCACCAGCTTTACGACAAGAAATATGACTTCTCTGGCTTTCTGGGTTTATGTATGTGTTCTTATTCACCTTTGTTCTCTGGCCACGGAATTCCGTCCCATTAAGAAAATCTAAATGGCAAGCCAGTGATAACAGTGTTCTGGAAATCATGCATTCAGAGAAACAGGGGCAGCATTCTTGAAGAATATGTCATCAAGGCGGTGGTAAGGCCTGATGATGAACCATTCATGCCCATAGCCGAGAGCATCGCATTTGTTACAGATTGCTGATTAAACAGCATTGGAATAGAAAATGAATCCCGTTGCCCTTGTCAACGCTAGTCTGGTCGGTAGCAGCTGCCTGGGGTGCTGTGATGAGAAAGCTCCTGGAGCCACTTTTAGGCAGGTGGGCAAGAGCGGACGATAGAGTCGCAGCCTCTGCAGGCGCTGGTCTGAGTGCTGGTGGGTCAGTGGGGGTTGCAGTAGCCATTTCTGGGCCATTGTTGTTCCTCTTTCCTTTCTGTCTCTTCTTCTGTTGAACCTTAATCAGATGAGCCTAGTTCTTTCCAATTGGGATTTAGTTGAGAGACATCCAATCTCGCAGGGAGACTTCTGAAGCGAATATGTGTTGATTTTGCTGGGCACCTCTCAGAAAGATATATGATTCTGCCTATTTCAAGTTCCTTATCTCTCCTAGCTACAGCTATCAGGTTCTGGGGAGTTAAATTCAGGTCAGAGAGCGGGGAAGGGGCAGTGTCCACAGTCAGAGACAGGCAATGGCAGAGGAGGTCTTTTCATACTAAACACGTGTGAGTTACCATTCAGTATCACCCGTTAGAATGGAGCTTTCCAGCCCAACTTCCTCAAGCTTTTGGTAGAATCAAAACAAACCATGGCTGTTGGCTTTTAAGGCTGAACTTCCCTTCCACCTTCATCTCTCAGTGCCAATTCAAATGCTGCCCATCCTCTGGGCCAGAGAAGGTCCCACCATTCTCTCCAGCTCACAGCTTCCCCCATCCTCTGGTCCCCTTAAAGCCATGTCCTGTCCTGGCTGGGTGGCTCAGGAACACCATGGCAGACACCAAAAGGCTGCAGGCTCGATCCTTGGTCTGGGTGCATGCAGGAGGCAACTGATGGATGTTTTTCTCTTATATTGATGTTGGTTTCTCTCCCTGCCCGACAGCCCCCCTTTCTCTCTAAAATCAACAAACATATCCGCAGGGGAGGATTTTTTAAAAAATCAAAAGCCATGGTCTTCAGCTAGTAGTTGGTCCATCTCTGCTTTGGGATGTCTCAGGCACTCAATGACTACTATGGAGTCAAAAAAGTGAATGATCATTGAACATTAACTCTGACTCTCAATTTGCCCATGTACGTGCATATGTGTACTTATGTGTGTGTAAAATGTGAAAATGGCTGGTGACCCAAAGGTCGATGGTTCGGTTCCCAGCCAGGGTACATTACCAGGTTGCAAGCCAGATCTCCAGCCAGGTCCCCAGCTGGAGGCCGGTGAAAGGCAATTATACATTGATGTTTCTCTCCCTTTCTGGCTCTCTCCTTACCCCCTCTCTAAAAAATAATGAGTTAAAAAAAAAATCTTTAAAATAAATAAATTAAATAAAATGTGAAAATGTATCAAGGTTGTTGCATTGAATGATTAAATGGAATCTGTTCCATCACTTCTTTGATTTCTTCTCTCTGTCGATCCCTCACAGAAATTGTCTTTTATTAGAATTGCAGCCTTTCTCAGATTTGGTTGAAAAGCATTTGCAGATGTAGTGATGAGCTGACAAGTTGGCAGGTTTGGATTTTCAAACTCCATCTAAATTGTGTTCCTGTGGGGGTTTTGAAAAATCACTTAATTTTGAGTGTCCTTGTGTCTCCATCTGAAAAATGCAATTACAATTACAGCACTGGACACCGACAACCCCAAAGACGTTGGGGCTGGTAGGAACTTCCTCTCTATGTACCCCAAGCAAGTGGTGCACGGGGCAACATTAGTTGTTGATTAAGGGTCTTTACTTGTTTGCATCTAATGTCATTTGTTTGTGTAACATTGAAGGTGCTCCTTGCTTAGAGACATTGCTGATAACGAAACTGCGATGTGCATCTTCTGGGTCTCCCGTGGGTCAGCGTGTCCCTCTTGAGGCTGCTTATTCGAAAACGTGGGAGTAGCACGCAGGGCTGCCAGGAGCCTCCCTTTGGTCATGCCTTTCACACATGCAGGCCTTCTTCTGAAATGTTCCCAACTCCCTGATCCCTAGCATGACTTGCCCGCAGTCCTATTCCTTCAGAATCTCCCTCTGGAGCATTTCCAAGCTGATAGGTAACTATGGAACACCCAAAATGGGTGGGCTGCTGGTGTGAAGCAGGCTGAGGTGGTCGCTCTTAAAGCATTTTTGGGCTGGAAGTGGGAATAAGCCACGTGCGTAAACCACTCCAATTCCAGTGAAGAAAGGAAGCTGGTGCAAGGGATCAAATGCTTTGGAAAGTCAGAGAGTCAGAGAGTATTGCAAGCAGAGGAAATCAAGGGAGGTTCCATAGAGATGGTACCTCAAGGTGGCTGTAAGGGACAGATTTGATGCAGCCCCTCGATCACGGAGGGAAAGGGGAACATGGAAGGTGCCCCAGAGGGAGGGCCAGCATGGGGACAGGCCCTGGCTGCTCCGCAGGCTTTCCGATTGGTTCAAGGCAGGAGGAGAAGTGAGGAGCAAGGCCAGGTTGGAAACATGGATGGAAAGTGGACCAGGAAGGATCTGGGAAGGACCTGCCAGGCTGTTTGGAGGCCCCGAAAGCAGTGAGGAGCAATAGAAGGGCTCTGAGTGGGGAAACAGCAGGACCCTGGCCATGGCTCAGGAAGCTGACTCGTGCACCAGTGTGTAGAGTTGATGGGAGGGAGCCGAGAGGTGGAGAGGCTTCAGAGGTGGATGCTGAATGGTGCAGGTAGAAAGTAATGAAGATCCCATCTGAGGTATTTTCAAGTGGGAAGCAGTGGATGTGAAAGATGGAACAGGAAGGGGGAAATGTGAGGGTCCACATGACCACTCCCCAAGCCGAGTGCTAGGCCCTGGTCTAACAGCCATGCAGGTGCTCCCTCATGTACTCCCCATAGCACCTTTGTGAGGTCATGCATGTTAAAGATAAGGAAACTGAGGCACAGGGAGATTTAATTGGCTCAAGGCTACCTAGCTAGTGAGTGGTAGATCTGGGATCCAAAGCCAGGAGAGCTGTCCCCAAAGCCAGTACCTTATTCTGCTTTCCTACAAGAGGTAGAAGCAGAAGACTCAGGAGGAGAAGCAGGGCCTGGTGAGGGCGGGTGTCACTCCTCCTGGTTACATGGTGGCTTTTCACATAGACATCTGGAAGCCCACTCCCCAGATGCTTGACTCTAAGGGTGCAAGTATTTGGCCCAGTGACACTAACCACCTTTGGCCCTTCACATGACCCACTCTCCCATTCCCTCAACAAAGTCTCATTGGACCCACTGTGCAGGGGGCTGTCCCTTGTGCCTTAAAAATCCAGCGCACCAAGCAGGGCACATAACCAGGTTGCAGTCCAGGTCTCCAGCCAGGTCCGTAGCTGGAGGCAGGTGAAAGGCAACCCTACATGGATGTTTCTCTCCCTTTCTTCCTCCCTCCCTGCCCTTCTTTCTAAAAATAATGAATAAAATCTTTAAAAAAAAACTCAGAGCAGAGCACCCTAGATAAGAGTATATGTCTCTGAACCCACAACAGATGCATGGCAGGATGTTTACTTAATTTGCAAAACGCTTCACCATAGGGGTTACTTTCAGTAGTTAGCTCTCAAGTGCCTAAGAAAATTATTATCCATAAAGTCTTTTGTGGAAGGCAAAAAAAAAAAAAAAAAATGCTTTACCTGAATAGATTTGGATACACTGCGCACACTAACAGTAACAAAAAATATTTCCAATGTTCTTGTTTTTCATATTTGTTAGTAAGGTAATGACAAACATCAATTACCGAAAAGATACCCCTGTGGTAGGTAGTAGCATTGTATTAATTATTTTACAGAGCTTACTGAAGAGATGAAAATGAAGTGTACTGAAATTCACATGTACAAAACAGGAAAATCATGGAATTGCTTAATTATATCCCCCAAAGATGTTTTGCTTGAGGAAGGAATTCACTGAAAACAGTTGGCGATTGCAGCAGATCAATTTAATGTTATTAGATGCTAGGGGTCAAGAAGGCAGGGGGTGGGGTGGGTAAGGTAACGGGGTAGAGAGTGTTATGGGCCTGACCTAGCTGGGGCTCAGTCAGAGTGAAAATGACCAGCCTTTCCTGACATTGTGTTATAGGAGGGAAAATAGAATCTTAGAGTCAAATACCATTGAGGCACACTAGTCTAAGCTCCACGGATCAGACTTTCTCCACAACTGCTCAGAGCTCTAACCTGCTCCCTTGTTTTGAGAATCTCCATGGATAGTTTGTGTTTCCCACATTTGCTTGCTCAGTGCACTGTGTGGGGAGGCGTTGTACAGGGCAGGTGTTCCTGGGAATGCACTTTGGGAAATGTACTGTCAGGCTACATGGAGAGGATGGTGTTCAGGTTCTCATTTCCGGAGGGACCCCAGGAGTTGGAGCACTTATGTAGGCAGGAATCAGCAAGGAAAAGGGTCTGGAATCGTGGCTGGGAGAAACCTCGAAGGAACAAGGAAGAGAAGCCAGACTAAAGAGGCTGCAGGAAAGTCCCTGATTGTCCCCAGGGTGCCATAGGTAAGCACAAAGACTCCCCATGCTGTTTCCAAGGCCAGCGCCAGGTAAAGGGTCAGGTAGATATCGTAGGAGATCGGATTTCAATTTTATATGAGAAAGAATTGGCCAACAATTAGAATTCTCCAAAGAGGAAAGTATCTGGTCAGAGGCCCGTCAAGAATTTCCAGGGAAGGACAATAGCATGGACTAGGAGTAGGGTGTATATGACCTTGGAAATGGCAACCTTGAGTGACAGGCTTGTAAGACGTACAACTCAAAGAGGAAGTGGGGTTCGGTTGGCACAAACTGCACAAGCTGCATTCACTTCGGTGCAGTTAGCTTTGCTAGGGGTTGACTTATCTGAATGTTTTCTAATTTCTTTCTTTTCCTGGGACCGCGGAGCCTGGATAGCTTGCATGGTTGGTTTAACAGCTTTCTGGGGAAATGAGAAAATCATTTAATCAGGGGAAATGGATTTAGGATGAGCAAAAATGCTTTTTATGGTGTGGATATTTTAGGAATGCCTATACCATTTAGTATATACAGTATTTAAAAATATTGGGACTTTCTGATTAGCTGGTGTCTGATGATTAAGTCAATGAAATACCTGAAATTTTATCATCTGAATTCTTTCATCTAATTTGCACCCTGTTTTTACTTAATTTGCATAGGTGATTAGAGAGGCCCTGACTCCAAATGTGTAAGGTGAAGTAAAAATTAGTTTATGCAATGTACTCTATCTTGATTCATGTAAAATGCTTAGCATTTAATTCACCAAGAATCCAGGACCACCTGCAATGTTTCCAGCAGGAGGTACTTTTCCCCCATGAGTGTTAGGAAATACCTGGGAGGCAAGGATGACCTTAGAGATATTTAGAGACAGGCCTGTAGGATGCAGGACTGACTCACTCAGTCTGATGCTCCCACTGGGAAATAAGATCTCATTCCGTGGAGGGGGAGACTGGGAAGCGGAATGGTTAGGTGACTTGCTGTCCCTCACTGGTTAGCGGCAAACAGAGAAAGGGGATGGCGTTAGGAGGCCTGAAGGATAGCAGCTGTGCTCTCCCAATTTGAAATACCCATCCAAGAAATGCCAGGCACATCCCTACCCAACACAGATGGGCTTCCTGTACAACATGCTAATTGCTTTCTGGGCCTGAGTCTTGGCCTTGAGATTTTTGTGTTTGGTTTAATATCTCTCTGTGGAATCTTTCTTTTTCCTTCAGCTGCCCCTCAACAGGGGTAGAATTTTCCAAAACTGGGGTTGGCTGGGGGGCAACTTAGACATAAAGGGAGAAAAAAGGTTGGAACTTGGTGTGCACAGAGCTCAGGGACCCTGGAAAGGAGGGTCCACTACATGATCCTTGGGGTGTGGTACCCAAGTGGAATGCAAGTGGCCCATCTGTGGTCAGGGGGGTCATTCACGTGGCACCTGCCTGTAGGTGTTTCTCGAATTGCACAACATGCTGTCCTCCAAGTAGGGAAGAGCTAGTAGTCAGGCGGCCCACACTATGGGTGTGTGGACAGTCCAAAGCTTGCCAACTGTCCCAGAAAGCGGCAGAAGGCTGGGGAAGGCTGAGGTGCCCAGGAGATCTGAAATACACAACCCTTCAAAGTGGTCTGGGTAATTACTTGAGCTGCCCAGGCCTTGGACTCCAGGAAATCCAGTACTCAATGGATGCAAGAAGCAAACGCATTTAGGTGGGAAGAATTTAGGAAAAGAGAGGAGTCAGCTCCTTTCCCCTCCCCCAGGTGGGTGTAGGAGGGTGTCTCATCTCTGGGAGGGAGGAGAATAAGCTGATGCTATAATAATGAGTCACTCAGGTTAACTCAACAAACTCCTACCGACATTTGAAAAAGGTTCATGCTGTTTATGAGTTCAAGCAGAATCCAAGAGGAAAGAACTGAACGTTGTTGGTTCAAAGTGGAGAGGTGAATGTGGGTCTCCTACCTGGTCTGCCTGTCTTCAGGCAAGGCAGGGGAAGGACCCCAGAGTTCTGTTTCAGCAGCCTGTGGCTTCGGCTTCCCTGACTGGCCTCTGGGCAGGGTAGACACTTAACAAATGCTGAATAATAATTAGTATAAGTGGCTTGGACAAAGCCCTGCTGTAGAACACACCATGTGCTGTTCGAGAAGAGACCTGCCCAGGCTTTCTGTCATCTCTCTTTCCCAGCCAGACCTGATGTCTCTTACTTATTGCTTCCTCACAGTTCCTGGGCTCCCTATCCTCCTCCGGTCTTGTGCTGTAGAGCAGAATGCTTCCAGGGGCAGCTTGGCTCCGGATTGCTCAGTTCAAATCTGGACTCCACCGCTTACATGCTATGAAAACACGGGCAAGTTTCTTAACCTCTTTGTGCCCGTTTTCTACTCATAAAATATGGATAATGAGAGCATCTAATATTGCTGTGAGGATTAGATGAGTTAATACTTGTAAGACACTTCAAACAGCGCCTCGCATGTAATAAGCACCCACAGAGTGCTTTCTATGGCTTCTCTACCAGTGCCTCTAATTTCTTGTCCCTGGCACAGAATCAGTGGGTGTAGAGGGCCTTCCAGGCATATGTTGGTGATGAGAAGGGCTGGGGGAGGGCACTAGAATGGTGCTTGACTGTCCAGTGTAACTCGTAATCTGTGCATGACCAGGTACCACAAGGTCTGTCCCTGTCTGCGTTCAGGCTTCTGCTCCAGAGTCTCGTTCTCAGACAGGTCTTGCGAAGCCAACACTGCTCCTGCGTCACTCTGCATTCCCCTCCCCTGTTCCAGTTTTCTTATGGCACCTGTCTTCCCTCTTATCTTACTGCCCATCTGTCCACACCCCCTGTCTCCCATTCGAATGCCAGCTCTATGGAGGCAGGATTGTTGTCTGTCTGTCCAGTGCTGGATCCTAAACAGTGTCTGACCCCAACAGGCACACATGTTTCTTAAACGAATGAATAAATCAAATAGCCATCATCTCATTTGCCTCTGTGCGGAACGTCTTTGTGAAGGATGGGGATTGCCTTCAGTCTCATGACAGGAGACATTTAAAACTTTCAAAGCTGTGCTGTCGTTAGGAGTGAATTATTCTTTTGCATAATCCTCACACAACCCCAGAGTCGGCATATTTATTTGTTGTCTAACATACGTATGTTGAATTGGCAAGGGTTTGTTTCTAGAGCCATGTGCTCTGTCGGAAGCATATGTTCTCTTTGATGGTCTTCTCTCGGCAAACATCTGCAACACAGGTGGCGCCAAATAAGCTTTGGTGGTGTCGAAACTGATCCCCATGACTCCCAAAAAGCTGGAAGTTTGTAAGGTTTGGTTCATGAAAGATTCCCCCTCTGATCTCAACCTCTCCTCTGAACTGCCTGCACTTCTTCTTATTTTTTTTTTTAAAGATTTAAGTTATTATTTTTCAGAGAGAGCAGAAGGGAGAGAGGCAGAGAGGGAGAGAGACATCAATGTATGGCTGCCTTTCACCTGCCTCCTCCAACCATGGACCAGGCTGGAGACCTGGCTTGCAACCTGGTTATGTGCCCTGGCTGGGAATTGAACCAGTGATCTTTGGGTTCACAGGCCAGTGCCTTATCCACTATGCCACCAGCCAGGGCTTGCCTGCATTTATTGTTTGGTTTTAATCATACTCTGCCTTGGGGCATCTCTTGAGCTGTTGTCTTACTGAGTCTTTAATGTGTTTGGTGTTCTTTTTATGTTCAACAAAGCTATATCTTTCACTTTATTGGTTTGCGATCTTCCCCGGGGTTTGAACCATAAAATACACATTTTTGTGTTGGCCACTAGGTTCTTGGATGACACATAGCAATTCAACAAGTTCATGTTTAAATGGATGAATAAATGAATGAGGAGAAGCAGGCCTATTTGTATCACTAAGTCTTGTACTGATAATTTATCTCTATGACTCTCACCCTAAAGTCACTTGGGGGACTGAAAGTGATGTGGATATTGGCAATGATTTTCCTTTGGAAATGTCAATTAACATCTTTGTATCTTATTTCAGAAATCCTGGAAATGTCTCTCCCTGGAGACTAAGAACCAGCTCAGTCATAATCAAATCAATAATGATTTTTTTAATGATACTTGGATCACTGCCCATTGCTCCCATTTGTCCTCAAATACTTACCTTTATTTAGGAGTTCAAGGTTGGGGGTGCTGAGAAAGGTTGAAAAGCAGCTTATGAAAGTCGACTACACCGTGGATGTTAGAGTAGAAATAAGGTCTTCACTTCATAAAGTCATCAACTTTTAGACATGGAAAGAACATCAATACACCCAAAACATTTAATTTCTTTAAAGAGATATGAAGCCACGATCTTTAAAAGGGACCACGTAGACGTGCTTCATTATTGTGCAGATTAGAGGCGTTCAAATGAGTAACACACCTTGGGATTCACCCAGTGTGTGTGTTGTGGGGCTGGGGTGAGGATGGGGGGTTCTGCAGATTAGCAGGACGAAGAGAAATGTAGAGGTGGCTGATGATTTATAGCTTACTGCCTCACCTGTTTGATTTAAATAATTATCAAAGGGGTGATATGAATACTGTATGAACAGATACTTGCAAGAGAATCCAGGCAGAATTCACAAGATGATTAAATGGAAACATAATGGTCTCTACTCAGTTATTAAGAATACGATCAGCTCTGTGTAAAATATTACGTGTGGCACCTGCTCCCGTTGCCTTGGTAGTACAGAGAAAATAGAACTAGAGAGCAGAAGACCGATGACAAGGCTTTCTTCAGTGGTGGCTGCTCAATACCCTGTTGAAAGGAGCTTAAGAGGACCTTTTCTTTTTTTAATTGAATTTATTGGGATAACATTGGTTAATGAAAGTATATAGGTTTCAGCTGTACATTTCTATAACTCATCATCTGTGTGTATATGGTATTGTGTGTTCATCACCTCAAGTTTAGTCTCCCTCCATCACCATTTACTCCCCCTTCACTCTGTCTTACCTCCCCCCTCTCACCCTCCCCCCTTTCCCTCTGGTAATCATCATGCTATTCTTGGTGTCTGAGTTCTTTTTTAAAAAAGATTTTATTTATTATTATTTTAGAGAGAGGGGAAGGGAGGGAGGCAGAGAGGGAGAGAAACTTCAATATATAGTTGACTTTCACCTGCCTCCAGCTACAGACCTGGCTGGAGACCTGGCTTGCAACCTGGTTATGTGCCCTGGCTGGGAATCAAACCAGCGACCTTTGGGTTCACAGGCCAGCGCCTTATCCACTGCGCCACCAGCCAGGGGGCTGAGGGTTTTTTGTTTGTTCGTTTAGTTTTTTGCTTAATCCCTTCACCTTTTCCACCCAACCCCACAACACTTTTCCTCTGACAGCTACCAGTCTGTTCTCTACCTTGAAAGAGTCTGTCTTCCTGTTGTCAAATTATGAGGCAATTCTGGAGATGGCAGGCTAGGTAGTAGTTTAACTGGTTAATTGCTTTGAACTGTTTTGGCTCCAGGAAGAGAAAGGGAACCTCTTCAGTCAGCAGTTGGCCAGCTGGGCCTGCCCCTGACCATAAGGGCCCAAAGGAAGGGGAAAGAAACTGATTCCATAGCAGTGGGTCCCTAAGGACTCCACCACCTCATTATCCCTCCTTGGGGTTGAGGACCCGGGCCAGCTGGGAAGGTTTGCTTGCACCTGCTTCCTGAAGCTGCTTCCCCCTGGTGAGAAGAGGGTGTTCCTGGAGTTACTGTTCTAATTCTAGAGAAGTCAACTGGAGTAGACTGAGATTAAAATCAACCTATTGTTTCAAAACTCTCCATTTCCCCCACCGTCTGGGAAGAGACAGTCTCCGCTCAATCACCTCATTAAACCCGTCAGAGCCTGGGGTTCATTTAACCAGTGGCCTAACATTTCTGCTCTGATTGTGTCTCAGGTCAGTGGCTGGGGTCTTTTCTGTCAGGAGAATGGCCAAATTAATAAAGAGGTCTTAAGCCCTGGCTGTTGGCTCAGTGGGTAGGTGCTGACCCGTGAACCCAAAGGTCATTGGTTCGATTCCTCAGCCAGGACACATAACCAGGTTGCAAGCCAGGTCTCCAGCCAGGTCCGTAGCTGGAGGCAGGTGAAAGGCAACCATATACTGATATTTCTCTCCCTCTCTCCTTCTCCTCTCTCTAAAAATAATAAATAAAATCTTTTTAAAAATTTAAAAAAAAAAAGAGATATTAGTTACACTCAGATTTTCAAGTCTAGTTTTTCCGGGAGAATGTTGAGATTCACTTTTCTCGACTGCCCTAAAAATACTTTACACTCCTATATTCAAGCAAAATCCAACTCCATTTCACTCTGCTTCGTATACCACCTAAAGCATCATTGTGCCCTTGGGTGACTTTGGGCAGGTTACTTAACGTTTATGCACCTTGGCTTTGTCTTTTGTCAAATGGGGATTATAATAGTAGTTCCCTCACAGGGTGATTGTGAAGGTTAAATATGTAAAGATATTTAAAGTGCTTAGAACAGTACCTAGCTTGTAATTTTTAGCTATTATTTAAAAATCTTTCCCCTTCCTGCTACGTCCTTTGTATCTCTTTGTCACTACCATGAGGCATTATGGGCCAGAGGATGTAGGAGTCACACGCATGATCTTCCCAGGTCCCCGGTCCCCGTGGATGTCTCAAGGCCTCCTCCCCTCAACTTGGACTGCCTGGCTCCAAAAAGCTAGACAAACTTTGGGGATTCCAGAACCCTCTGGATCCTTCAGGCAGGTCAGGCTGGCGATGGGTCACCCATCCTGGCTCTGCCCGTTCAGGGAGAATTGTTCAAATGAAGGCAAGGCCTGAGCCGATCTGCTGGGCAGCCACCCAGCGCCACGCAGGGCTGTCTGAATTGACGCTGGAACCGTGCGGTTCACTGCCGATGTGCAAGTCCACTTGGCAATTTGGAAGACAAAACGTTTTCCATGTTAGGGTGACCCAGTGAGAAGTGTGTGTGAGTTTGCAGTTTCCTCCCATTGCCAGCAGGCTGCAGAGGCAGAGTTCCTTAACACAGGAAACAGTGGACCTCGTGTAGTGAACGGGACCATTCTGGCAGTGTGTCTCGTACACGCTTCCCAGAATGTGTGTCATCCCCACCCTGCATTTGGGTGTCCCAGCAGCCACCAGGCAATATGTTCTGAAGTATCACGTCTGAATGTAGCCTGTGCCTCCCACAGCATAGGCCGGCACACTTCATGGTGGGGGACGCTGTTAGAATTATACGTGCACACCTCATGACATCCTGATACCTTCTCACCCTCGGCAGAGAGAGGTGAGCTGTTGACAGCTGTCTGCGTCATTGCCGTGGCAGTTGGGCCTGGGCTGGCAATTTAGGGCTGATGGAGAGTGTGCGGGAAAGGCTGCAGGTGTGGGCTGGGGGCCGGGTCCTTCCCTGCAGCACAGCCCAGGGTTCTGGGATGGGCAGTGCCTGTAATTTTCCCCCCTAGGAAATGACAGTGTTTTTCAAAAGCTGTTTCCACAGGGGCTATAACAACTTGTGGGGAAATGAACAGTGTGGTCAACCAGCCCCGAACATCTGATTGTATTTTTTTCCCCATGATGTGATTCATTTTAAAATTGGAATTGATTGGATTCCCTTGGATTCCAATTCAGCTGACATTCATGGGGCCTCTGGTGTGTGGTCAGCATCATGCTGACACTCACGTGTGTTGTTTTGACCCAGCCTGGCTGAAGCTCCTGTTGACTTGGGAACAGGAGTTGACTTGGGTTGACTTGGGAAACAGAATCATATTCTCCAACTCAAGAGACACACAGTGGGAGCTTCTTTTGTGCTGGGTGTGGGGTTCCAAGATGAGTGACTATGAGAAGGTACCTCATCTCATACTTAGTTCCCTGCTTAGTAGGTCACAGGTGGTCCCAGAACTGCTCAGCAAAAACATTTGCTTCTTTTCAAGGCATTCAGTTCTTTAGGAATTCTGGTTCTATTTCTTATCCAAAAAGGGAAATGGATACTGAAGCTGAAATTTGTTATTGTACATAAAACATTCTGTTCTCTTCATCTGGTTATTTGATGAGAAACTGCGGCATTCGGATGCCTGTTTGCTTCTCACTATTGGCAAAATATCCTGTCCCCTGCTGACATGCCACTCCCCACCCTTTCCCCCAGTGCAGGGACAGGATTCTAGGGTGCTGGCACGGAGACCACTGGGAGACTTTGCTTGCTCCTCCCACTGGCGAAGTCTTGGCTATGGGCTCTGCTGTGCTGGGGTGACAGCCTAGGGTAGTGGGGAAGGGGAGGTCCAGAGCCTATGATTTGAAAATTAGAAGAGAGGGAGATGAGAGATATAGTTAAAAAGCACATTGATTTTTCACAGTGGGAACAATGTTATGCAAAAACAAAATCGTAATACTGAAAAATTGACCCACAGGGCCCTTTTCCAACTCAAGGTCATGAGAGGAATCATATTCCACTGAGGTCACGTCAGGGGGCCTGCAACTAACGAGATCACTGTGGAAGCTCAGTCAATATCTGGTCCCAGGAATGAGGGGAACCCCTGTCTGTATGTGACAAGAAAATCCTAGATTTAGCTTCGCTCTTCCCCACCTCCCTAGCAGTGATCTCAGGTTTAATGTTGGCCCTCTCCGGAATCCATGTAACACCTTTCTCGTGGGTTTAAAAATAGGTTCCAGACTGGCCAACCCTCTTAAAAGGAACATGATAGAGATCAGTGCCAGCGCTGTGGGACCTGACACCCGGCTCTGATCACCTCCCTAAATAGACCCGCACTTGGGATCCCTCCTTCCGATGAGGCAGGGCACCCTAACTGGCCCCCCGGAGCTGACCACAGTTAGAGAGAAAAACAACCAAGACCCTCCTTTCTTTCCTCTCCCCTTTCTTCTCTCACTACTGAAGAGGCTAAAAAGAAATTATACGGCCTGAAGAGAATCAGACTACATTTTTTAGTCCACTCAACATAACACTGGTAGTGTGTGTTCCTTTCTAAGTAACCAGGGAAGGGGCTGGTGTAGGAGTTGCTACCGGGTCTGTATTCTGAATAGTGTTTTCCCAGTGGCCATGCTCTGGATGGTTCACAAACTCGGGGAGGAGCGGGTGGCCGGCTCCTGGGGTGATAACCCAGCCTGCCTTTCTCAGTAAAAGGTGGAGTACCTGGTACCCACCCTTATCGGCTGTGCCCAGGGACTCTAGGAGCTGGGGCCACTCCCTCTGTGGGTGAGGGGGCAGGGCAGATAGAAGGATGGTGGAGAGAAAAGCGTCCTTGTCAGCAGACCACAAGGCAGCGTTCCTGCTGGAGGAGCTGTTAGCCGCGGGCTTGGGAGCAGGGCTTCAGCTGTGTGCACGACTGAAGACCTGTTTTCTCACTGCAGAGGAAATCGAAATGGAAGATGATGTGTTATAAGCCCAAGAGGTCTAGTCAGTACCTCAGAGCGCTGGGGGTTCTTGAGGTCCTATTTTCAGGTGTGGACGTTGGATCTTGGATAAGCAGAGACTAGGCCCTAATTTTCCAGGGCAGAAACAGATCAGTACCACGCTGTACTTCTGGGTGTGGGGGATGGGGAGGTATTAGGCTTTGACAAATGCTTCGGTTGAAAAGAAAGAAGGAGGCCGAAGGAGGGGAAAAGAGTGTCCACTGTCATTTATTGAGTACCTATAATGCGCCCAAAGCGGTACGAGGCATTTTTACATTATTCTCGTAATACCTGGAGAGGTGGGCCAAGTGATTTTCATTCTACTCATGAGGAAATCAACGCTCAGGGAATTTATTTCCCTTATCACACATTATGCAGCTCAACCACGGGGGAGCTTACTGACTTCGAGTAATTTAAGGCTGCCCAGAAAAGCAAATAGTGCTGTTGTTATTCAGTCAGGTCAGAGTCTGAGTAGATTGTCTAGGCTCCCACTCCACCCAAGTTTTAGGGTTGCCCATTGAGTTTTCTTCCCTTTGTCTCCCTGCACCATCTCCTCCTGCTGTAGCTTAATATGGCCTGGAAGACAGAACTCCAAAGACGCAGCCTCCGGTGCTTCATTATGCTTGTCTGCCGAGGGAATTGTGGAGACAGTTGGTGAAATATTTAGCAAGACTGGAAAAATTCTGAGGGCGTCACGAACCTGTAGGATAGACAAGTAGTTCAGCATCCTCTCTGAGAACCCCTAGTTTTCATTTTAGCCCATCTGTCCCTTTCTGATCCTTTGCTTTAGTTTCAGTGACTATCTCTGGCAGCAGATCTGGGCACACTAAATACCTGTAATAAAAAATGCAGCATTGATGTATGAAGAAAAGTAGGAAACAGGCAAGGCACAGGATGATTATTTATTGTCCAAGACTGTGGCAGGGATGGAGGTTTGAGGAGGGACAGATAATTAATAGGGAAAAAATAAGGACTATCTTTCTGAATCCCTAAACCCAGAGAGATCCCTACAAGTTCATTTGTTTATCCTGAGTTTCTGTGCACCACATCAAATGGTGAGTTATCTTTTTCTGCTATCCTGAGGGATTCTCAGCAGTGATTCAGCCCCTTCTGAATAACAAGTTCTATTAAGTCACATCCCATACAGCTGGAAAATTCTGTCTAATCTAAATCTTCTCTACATCAATTTAACCCCATGACTTATAGTTTCCTTGTGACTAATGGAAATGGTGGGTATGCCATTTCAAACATCATTCAGCAAGCATTTATTTGGCACCACTGGCCAGCTCTGGATCAATCACCTAGGGGGCTGGTAAAGGAGGGACTGGGCATACTGAACATTTGAACCAACTTGTCTGCCTGTGAGAAGCTTGTAACTGACCAGGCTACCATTCCGGACAGGGTACCCTATAATTAGCTCCATGCTAGGGGTCCAGGCTTCAGTGTTAGAGGAGTTTACATCTTAAGGGCTGTATTCTTTGGTTTTCTCTTATTCATGTCTATCATCTCAGTTCCTTTAACCTCAGGCCTTACTGAGCAAAATGTCTGTAATCGTCTTCTTTCTCCTCTTGGGCCTTGCCTGACTCTTTGCATGTCTAAGTTGCAAAACTTTAACTCTAATGAAGTCATGGCTATTGTCAAAAAGTCCTTAAAGCACAGTGTAGGGAATATGGTCAATAACATTGTAATAACTATGTATGATGCCAGGTGAGCACTAGACTTAACAGTTATATAAATGTCTAGCCACCGTACACTTGAAACCAATATAAAATAATATTGGATGTCAACTATCATTAAAAACATTTTAAACAAGAAATAAAGATAAAGCAAGTATAATTAAAACTGTCATCTTGACAGTTTGTAAAATTAAGACCATTAAAAAGACTTAACCAGGGGGGAAAAATAGAATTCTTGGCAGTCCTGAGTATTTAAGTCCTCTGATAATACCTCAGCATCTTTTCCAGTACTCTCATAGTACTATGGATTATATTCAGCTTCTCATAGACTATGACTATCTCTTCTTTTTCTTTGTGTATAAAGAGCACTGAACATAAGAGTTATAAGATCTGCATACTGATTTTAGACTGGGAGTTTTTTGCTATTTAACTGTGAACATTTCACGTTACTTGCAAGATCTCAGTTTACCTCACCTTTAAAACAGATATTCTCAAAACTCAATAGCAGGAAAACAACCCAGTTTAAAAATGGACAAGAGATTTGAACAGATACATTACCAAAACAAAACCCAAATACATATGTGGATGGCAAGTAAGCCCCTGAAAAGATGTTTAACATCACTAGTTCTTAGGGAAATGCAAATTAAAACCACACTGAAATACTAGTACATATCTATTAGAATGTCCAAATTAAGACTGACCTTACCAAGTATTGACAAGGATGTGGACTACCTACCAGGAGGGAGGAATTACGAAAGGGTGGGAAGAAACTTGATTGTAGTGATAGTTTTATGGGGGCCATACACAATATCAAAAGTTACCAAATTATACATTTAAATATGTGGTTTATAGCATGTCAATTATACCTCAGTATAGCTGTTAAAAGTCTTTTAGTTCATTGAGTGAATCAATTATATCAGTGTTTTGAAAGTATTATGCATATTATTCAGCTTCCATTTGAGTAGGGCATTTTCCCTCTCTCTAAATATTAATGTTGGAACAGTGCTTTAGAATCCCTTGAGATATTCCACTGGACTATGATCAGGGCTTTTCCCGTAACCATAATTTATTAATTAAAGCTCTCAAAGTATAGGATTGAGCAGATCTGAGGGGCAGACTTAAGAGACATGGGGTAAAGGACCTGGAGCATGACCTGTGTTTTAAAAACATGTGTGTGGGAAGAGAAGGAGCTGCAGTGACTTCCCTTACCCAGACCGCCTACCCTTTGGTGCATCAGTGGGTGTCTTCCAGCCAACTTTAAGAGGTTGCCTGTCCTGAAATTCAGCCACGGATGACGTTGAGGACATCAGGCCTGGGGAATTCTGATGCTGCTGTCTTCAAATACCAGTGTATTCACCCACATGGGGAGGAGTTAGTTGCATTCATACAAATCAGATCACATCCTGACCCTTTCTCTTGATCTTTCTTTATCCTAACAAAATAGGACTTTCTCCTAATTTGGGAATGGCATCTTAACTTTGAAAAACACTCTCAGGGGAGAGAATTTTTTCTGTCCTTCAGGAACATCATCAGTATTATTTCCTCCTGGCCCTGAGCACATATATATTTGTTAAGAACCTTGGCAGTGCTGTTTACAGAAAGGCTTTGGGTCAGTTGGACCCTCTATTTATCAGTGACCTTGGTCTTGATTCTTAACCTCTTGGGGCTCAGTTTCTCTGTCTATGCAACCGTCATAGCACTGTCTACCGCATGGGGTGGCTTTGAGGGTTAAATGAGCTCATGCAATATGTCCATCACCTAAGGCGCTCAATGTGTTAATTCCTCACCGGCATACAGCACCGCTCTGCCATAAGTCAGGGCAGGAGGGAGGGGGAGGGAAGAAGGTATTTGGTTGTAACTAGACCACTGTTTGAATAGCATGAAGCCAGTCTTATGATACGGAACAACCATGTTTTGAACAAGCATTGTTGCCAGGAGCCAGGGGCCCAGCATTGCTTTTGCCAACCATTTGCCATGACTCAGTGTTAAGTCTGCTCACAACAATTCTTAGTGTCACCCCCTCACCCCAAGACTTGACCAATCCTGACATCCTTTTGACATCTGCCCCTGCAGTGACCTCAGGAAAAGGTTAGGATGGTCCTGGAGCAAAAAACTGGGAGCTTACTCCATCCAGCCCTGGCGATATTTCCTCACCACCAGCAGACTGAGGGATGAAGAAGATAGTAGTAACAGATCTGCGTCCTGCCTCTCAGCTTCATTTCGGGTCTCCGCTCTCCCGCAGAATCCGGAATAGGCTGATGAGCTGGGATCTCAGGACACGATGTAAGAGCTCAAAACATGCAAATTGGTTACGGGGCATAAATAGACTTTGCTGAGCTCACCCTGGCAATCTTTGCAGGCTCCTGGGCCCATTCATTAAGGCAGCGGCGGCAGAAGGCAGGGCGGGAGCGCCATGCAGCTTGGAGCTCCTCACCTCCGTTGGACGCGTGTGCGCCTGCCCTCCGCAGCGGAGGGGCGCCGGCCCGCCGCCAGGCCCGCACCTGCAGCTCCGGCCGCCCCCCACCCGCGCCCCCCACGGGCCCCCTCCGCTGGGCTTGGCAGCAGGTGCCTTCCCTCCGGAGAGCGGAGAGCGCTTCGCATTAACTTTCCCATCTGACATAATAATGGAGAGAAAATGAAGAGATCCCATTAGTGGCTGGCTGGAGGGCGGGCGGGCGCAGAGTCCGCGCCGAGCCGGAGCCCAGCGCAGGGAGCCTGTATTTTTAGCCAGATGCCGCGTAACTTGCTGGCGCTCCCTGCGCGGCCGAGCAGATAACGGGGGAGGGGGAGCAGGGAGCCGGGCTCGGATTGCAGCGCGGGTGCCGGACGATGGCAGCGAGACAGGGCAGGTCCCGCCCGGACCCTGCGGTGAGTGACGACCTGCCGTTGCCGCTCGGCCAGACGCCGGGCGCGCTGGGGGCTGCCGTGCGGGTTCGGGCCGCAGGGCCCCTTGCTGCGGGCCCCACCAGAGCCAACTTTCGGGAGGGTGTGGGGACGCGCTCCGGGCGGCCACCGAAGCTTCAGGCAGAATCCAGAGGAAAATTCCTTTGGCTCCGAGGCTGCCGCCGTGGAGGTGGCCCGGCCAGCCAGCGGCGCACGCGGGAGCGCGGAGCTCCCTGACAGTTTCCCAAAGGGGACCCGGGACGCGGGCCCTGGCTGAGGCCGCGTCCCCCTCACCCTGGGAGCAGAGTCCCGGGGTTGGATTCTGCTGTGGGGTCTCGCAGCTGCCCCTCTTGGGGACCCAGCTGGACCTGAGGGGATGCCCTGGCCTTGGCCGTGGCCAGAGAAGGGACTGCCTTGCCCAGGGCACTCCTGACCCCTAAACCTTAGCAGCGTGATGGCCTGGAGGTCTAGCCGTAGCTGGCAATGAATGGAGTGTAAGGAAGGCAAACCTGTCGTGTGCCCAGAAGCCTGGGGCTTTCCCTGCACCTTGTCGTCCTTGTAGCCCAGCAAGCTGAGTCTTACCCGGTTTGACCAACAGGGAAATTGAGGTTCAGGGATTTGTGCCAGGCACAGCATCAAGTGGCAGAGCAGGGATGCACACCAGGTCTTCCCAGCACCAGCGTCCACTGGCTTCCCCACATCACGGCATCAGCCAGCCTCCCAGGCACCCTGCCGGAAGAGCACAAGTGAGGGCCAGGGCTTTTCCAAGGCCTCATGGTTGTATTGGGGAACGAGAGGGGACCCCAGGACTCCTGGTCACACACGTTTCCTCAGTGACACTTTCAATTTGTTCCTTTTACCTTTGCCAGTGGGAGTGTGATTGCAGGGGGTGGAAGACAAGTTGTAAGTCTAAAGGGAAAGCAGCACACACCTCTGGCCCAGGTTCACTTCGGTTTCTCTGTAGTCAGTGGGATAAAGGCAGGACTACACAGGTGTGCCGGTGGCTGGAGCTGACTGTTCTTTCTGGGAGGCCTGCGCCGGGCTCGGGGGAGACCGGGCGTCGAGTCCGGAGGAACAGGCTGATGTGGAGGGCAGCCCAAAGCCAAGCAGGCCCTGCGCCCTGCTGTACAGGGTTGCTGCCGCTATACTTCACTTCGTTGTCTGAGTGTGCTGCAGTACCCGCAGCAAAAGGATCTAGAATCTCTTCCTGGGATTTCTGACAGTGACTTTGTTAAAGAAACTGCATTGTGCCCAAAGAAGACCCTTTGGGAGAGAGATACTGCCTCATCGCTGTTTACAGAGATTGGTAATAGCTCGGTTTCCATTCATCTTTTGAGATAGGAATGTTGCACTGAAAGACCTTGAAAAAGGCAGTCACTACTCATCCTGGGAAAACTTGGGCCATCTCAAACCCTAGAGAAGGTGGGAGGAGGCCCTGGGATTCCCTTAGCTGGCCTGAAAGCAAACTTTGCCAGGCTTCTGTGTTTCCGACGCCTTCCACGCTCCTGTGTTACAGGCACACTGACATTTAGCAGAGTGCTTCCGGCCACCCCCACCCCCCACCCCCCATGACACTGGAGCCCCTACACCCTTCTGTATTGCTATATTCATGTCACCCCACTCAGGAAGTGCAAGGTTAATAATAGTCTGGGTGTCTTAGGTAACGGGGGGTTCACCTCCCTTTTCCTGACCAGCATGTATGTCAACTTGAATCCCAGGAAGAATTCTCTTCCCTTCCTTTCCCCTCCACTTACTTCCTCTTGAAGTGAGGACGGAAGTGGGCATGGCCACTCAGCGCAGGTGGAAGGCTTCCTCCAGCCAGAGCTGAACTTGAAAGACATTTTATGGTCACTAGAAAATGATTGGCTCATGAGGCAAGACAGCCCTGAGGTTAAGAGAAAGACCATGGAAGAAGGCCACCTAGGTTCAAATCCTGGCCAAACCACGTCTTAGTTGTGTCACTTTGGACAAGTTATTTAATTTCATTATGACTCCTTTACCTCACCTGTACCAAGGAGATAATAAAAGTACCTGCCTCAAGATATTCTTAAGGGACCCAAATGAATTCATTTAAGTAGAGTGCTCAAAACACAGTCTGAGGCTTTATAAAACTTACAGGATGGGGTAAAAATACATCTACAATTGTTCATATGGAAAATAATACAATAACTAATAAATAATAGTACAAAAATAAACTGTGTGTTTTCCACACTCACAACTGTAAACCTACATATGCCCCACCCTGTATTTTGGTATGAAAAGAAGTTTGGGGAAATCGCATGGATTAATCAGCAGGGCTGTGGCCCTGGGACACAACTGAATGTATACACCTCCTCCTCTCCCCAACGCATGTATGAGCAACTTTCTCACCAGTAAAACTAGATTAAAATGAAGCTCAAGATGAGAATGGGGCAAGGATACAAGTGGGCAATCTTAGTGGGATGCATTGGGTGGGTGACAGTCCCTTAGTGGTGACACAGGGTTTAGGGCCATTGTGGACTGATTTTCTGGATATGGGGAGAAGGCTTGGGTAGGTCCTCTAGTCTCCTTTGATGGAGAGGCCTTTCGGAGGCTGCCCTGCCTCAGAGGGGACAGTGGGTCTCTAGCAGGGCGGGGGACTCTACCAGTTTGTCATAGCCCAGAGCTACTCTGGTTAATGTTTTACTATTGTTGTCATTGGCATTTTCCTGGTTAGTCTTTACTCAGGTAATATTCTAAAAGAAACATAGTGGATTCTTTGGACTGTCTTTCTGCCCTGTTGAATCATACAGGCTGTTCCTAGAAGCACTGGGAAACCGCACCTGGGGCAGGTCATTGAATTGGAGGTAGCTGAATTAGATAGATGGGTAGTATGGGCTCAGAAGAGCCAGGTGGTGACAATGGGTTTTATATTCCAATGTGGACATTTGCGGTGGAGCTTAACTATTCCCCAGCCCCTCCGTGGAGCTCAGTGGCGTGAACTGATGGGGGAAGCATGCACAAGAGACCCCTTTATAACTGAGTCACTTTATTTTTCAAATATCCTGATTTATTTTTTCCTCTCCCCTTGCCCTTGCAGGATCCCTAACTTGAAATAGAACCTCGGTACATACAAGGTTTGTCCCAAAAGTATCAAGCCACTATCAATATAATGTAATCAGTTTTCATGGCCGATCCTTTCGGGACAGACCTCGTATACGGTAGAATTAAGCCGAGTGATGCACAGTGAGAGCAATACCATTATCCGCAATTCACCCATAAGATGCCCAGAGCATCTTGCTCATGGCCGGACTACTCTATACCTAGAGAAGACCAAAAGGAAAATGAAAAAGCTTTAGCCATAGAACTTTATCTCTAACTATTTAGGTGACCTTAACCAGCCACTTTTATTTTTTACCATCCATTTTATCATCAGTGAAAGGAAGGACTGGGACAAGATGGTTCCTTTCTAGAGGCCTGTCTTGGCCTTAACACAGGGCTTGGAGGTCAACGGGGGTCTCCTGGGGTCCCTTTCTCTGCCATGGATGAAGTGCTTGATTGGCAAAGGCACGTGGTCCAGCCTGAGTTCTACAGTCTGTCAGGGTTGTCTAGAGACCCTCAGGTTTGAAATTGCTGAGCATGTCCCTCAGAGTCAAAGACAGTGGAAAGATGTAGGCTTTAGTCTGGGGGTCCTGGGCAGATTCCATGACTGATAATAACTAATTGCAGAATTTGGGTAGGTTGTTGAGGTTGTGATGAAACCTCAGTTTCATCACCTCTGAAGTGGGGATAATAATTATACCTACCTGACTAGCTGTGGTGAGGATTAAAAGATACTATGTTGTCTATTCACTTGCTCAATGACTGGTAATAGTATTATAATTTCATGATATCACATACAAACCGCAGAAACTGTTGAACCCTCTTTGGCCTAGTCTAGATCGGACTTGCCTTGCCCTATATTTATGTGCATGTTTGTCAGTTATAAACACAGTATGCCCCTTCCCTTCCTAGGTTCAGGGCTTTGAACAGTCCAACAGCATCATTCATTGATATGGCATCTATTTTTACCCACAGTTCTCAGGTTTTCATCTCAAATTTTATTATTGTGCTATAGAAGGTGGTTTGGGTAGGTGGAATAAGTAGGATATATCTCTCTATCTCTCATTCTTGGGTAATAATATCATATTTTTCCTAATAGTTGGGTATAAGAAAAAAAATATGAATATACATACACACAGTTGTGGACAGAATTTCTGAATCGATAGTCAAAAACGGACATTTCTCTGAGGGACTAATTGACCTGATTTCTCTAGGAATCTGAGTTGATCCTCATTTATGAAATATCTCTCCCTCCCCCTAAGATACCTTGCTGAGGAACCTGAGGACATTAGGTACCCTTTGTTTTGGACAAAGGGAGCTCTTGGCCTAGTAGATACTTCACGTTTTGAAGGGTTCGAGAGAGGTAGAAGGTTTGGTCCCTGCCCCAGGAAGCAGATAGTTTGGCCAGGGAGACAAGATGTTTGTCAATCAATCACTTGAGAAAGATGTATCTAAAAAACATTTTAAAAATTTAAAAACAGACTCCCATTTTTAGATTTCAAGATGGTAAGTATTGAGTTTCCAAAGACAACATCACAGAGGAGAGAGGAGCTGAAAGGAAAGATTGGAGTTGGCAAAGGAGAGTGGCAGAGGGCTTCACAGGCCTGGGAACAACCAGGCCCCGGAGACAGACTGAGGTGGGGAAGCCATGGTCGGGGACAGGGACGGAAGAGGAAGGAGCTCCCCTGCTATGCTGGGAGCAGTGAGATCCAGTGTGCCTGTGTTGTGAACAGGCAGATCCAGAGCTTTCAGGAAGAGGTGGGGGAGGCAGAGAGAAGAAGCCAATTTTCTACAGTAGTATGGAGGCCTGAGGCTCTGGGTAGGAGGGCCGGAGCAGCCCTCACTGCAAAGGGTGTCAGTAAGGGTGGAGAATCTGTTATGCCCCAGATTCACTGCTTAATTAGCAAAGGCACGAACCCCTGCTTTGGGCAAGGGGAACAGGGTTTCATGTGTAGAATATGGAAATTGTTGGCTGTAGATTTGGAGTCTTCCATGTTTAGGGAAGATCATTAACATGTCTTTGAGTTATGGCTACTGTCATAAATTACCACACACTCAATGGCTTAAAATAACAGAAATTTATTCCCTCTCTGTCTGGAGGTTACAAGTCTAAATCAAGGTATGGGCAGGGTTGTGCTCCCTCTGGATGCTCTTGGGAGGAGTCTGTTCTTTGCCTCTTCCAATTTCTGCTGGTTGCCGGCGCCCTTGGCTTGTAGCCCCATCACTTCCATCTCTGCCTCGTCTTTACATTGCCTTCTCCTTTGTGCACCTTCTTTTCTGTCTTTAATGAGGGTACTTGCCATTGATTTAGGGCCAACCTAGGTAATCTAGGGTGAACTCGCCCTGAGACACGTAACTCAAGTATATCTGCAGAAACTTTTTCCAAGTAAGTGGCATTCACATTTCCAGGGATTAGGACACAGACATATCTTTTGGGAGCCATGATCCAGCCCATTACAACATATTCTCTAAGGAGAGCACACGAAGGAAGGGGACAGTGTCCCAAAAGGGGAGGAGAAACCACAGGCACGGATGGGTCTTCTGGTGGGAACGGCATCACACGCTTCACCTGTGGCCTGTCCTGTGACAATTCTCACCCGTTAAGCTCTACCTGAGTAGGCACACATGCCAAGCACTGTGCTCAGCACTTGTGCTGATACAATATTCAATAATTATAATAATATGTTATTTCCTTTTAGCTTCACAGCAAGGGTACCAGAAAAGCTTTGCCCTCCCATAACGGTCCCTGGCTTACAGATGAGGAAACAGGAGCAGAGGTGCCTGAGGACATAGGGCTCCCAGCCACCTCGCCTTCCTACTATTGTGTTCTGTCCCACTACACTTGTCTGCATTTCTCGACTTTATTTTATTGTCCCCAGAGCTCACTTTCTCTGGCTGTCACTCATCCTTTCTTTTTTTTAAAGACTTAATTTACTAATTTTTAGAGAGAAGGGAAGAGAGGGAGAAAGAGAGGAACATTGATGTGCAAGAGAAACATTGATCAGTTGCCTCTCATACGCCCCCAACTGGGGACCTGGTCAGCAACCCAGCACGTGCCCAGACCCAGAATCGAGCCAGGGACCTTCTGGCTCCTGGGTCAACACCCAACCCACTGAACCACACCAGTCAGGGCTACCACTCATCCTCCATACAGTCAAATGTTTGATAGGTGGTTATAGATGGCTGAGCAATAACCATGGAACTAGAGTGCTTTGTTTCCACCGAGATGAGGGGCACCTGTGAGTTAAATCGCATGTTAAACTGGCAGCTAAGCAGGGAGGTCAAGTTCACTGATTTCGGAGCCAGACTGACAGCTTCAGAGTCCATGGCTGTGTCTTTTACCAGCTACATGACCCTGCACAAGTCATTTCAGCTCCCTGTGCCTTGGTTTTCCCATCTGTAAAATGGGGACTACAATAGTACTTACCTTGGGTGTGTGTTTGTTTTTTTTTTTTAATAAAGATTTTATTTATTATTTCCAGAGAGAGAGGAAGGGAGAAAGGCAGAGAGGGTGAGAAACACCAATGGGTGGCTGCCTTTCACCTGCCTCCAGCTACAGACCTAGCTGCAGACCTGGCTTGCAACCTGGTTATGTGCCCTGGCTGGGGAATCGAACCAGTGACCTTGGGTTCGCAGGCCAGCACCTTATTCACTGTGCCACCAGCCAGGACCTACCTTGGTGTTTTTAATGAGGAATGAATGCATGCTTGCATGTGAGTTAATATATAATGCTGGTAACGGTCCTTTGGCCACAAGAAGTGCTATATGCTGTTTACTTGAAAACCAAAACCACAAAATAGCAGCGGAGAGCACGTGTTTGGTTCCTGTGGTGTCTGCATCTGTGACTCACTGGGGGCAGGGGCTGTGTGATAAGGGCTCCTTAGGAAGGACACAGAGCCCTTGGAAACATCAAAGCAGTGAGACACCAGGCTGTGCTGAACTTCAGCTTTGGAATGGAGTCCCCTCTCAAAAGCTGGTGCCCTCTGGGTCCTGGCCAAGAATGGTTGCTCATAATAATACCAAAGGTAAGGGAGGCTGGGCTTGAAGGCAGCCTCATGTTATGGACCCCAGAGTGGTCTGGCCAGGGGCTCTAGGCCCCATACCACAATTGGGTACTATGGTGGGCACCAGGGTGTCATTACGGGAGGGTGCAAGGCTGCTGCCATGACCTTGGCCCTTTTCCCCCACCCTGGTCTTGAATGGGACTGTGAAGTTGTTACCCCCCAGAACACACTCACAGTCTGCTGTTTCTCCCCACAGGCCGATGCTGCTACCAGCTTTCTCAGGGCGGCAAGGTCAGGAAACTTGGACAAAGCTTTGGATCACCTGCGGAATGGGGTAGACATTAACACCTGCAACCAGGTAAGTGGAATGGACACAGCCTGTGGCTCTTGCCCGATGCTGCTTTCTGAGAGTTCGAATGCGCTTCTTTTAACCTTTTCCCAGCGGCCTCAAAAATCCCCAAGGGCTCCCCCCTGCTGAAGGCCCTAACCCTGGTGCTCACATCCCTGCCCTGGCCCAGGGCCCAGCAGAGAAGGGCTAATGCCTAAACAGTGTGGGCGGGCCGGCTCCCAGCTCTTTCCTTAGAAGTTGCCACTGGGGCCTGCTGTGCTCTTAGACTATGTGGTCTTTGAAAGGGGGCAGGAGGAAGGGCTTTGAAGGATGTTGTGCAGTGGCGACATTAAATTGCTTTGCAGTCAGCAGCCTTTGAGGACTCTCTGCAGGCTGAAGAGGAAAGAATGGTGAGGACTTGCTCCCAGGGTGCAGACAAAGGCGACTCTAGCCCAGGTTGAGAACTAATGTGGCTTACACAGCTTTTCTGGAGGTTTCTGCTGCTAAGCCACCGGGCTTGGTTTCTTGGAGGGGGTGGTAAGGAACCAGAATGCTTGGAGGGCAGAGTCCCACCAAAGATTAGGAGTTGACCGAATAGAGAAGAGGTGTGTGGCTTGAGCTTGTGGATTGGATAACTTTAGTTTGTTTTTGCCAGTTGATGAATGTGTTCAGGTGCTCATGCAAATTCAGTTTCCAATGTATGTAGAATAAATGTACTAATTGTGACTTTTTTTTTTTTTTTTTTTAACCATTCGAACCATTTAAAACTTGTTTTAAATTGTGGTGAAATGCACATAACATAGAATTTATCATCGTAACCCTCTTTAAGCAGACAGTTCACTGGCATTAAGTACATTCATATCATGGTGCAGCCATCACCAGTCTCCTACAGAATTCTATTCGTCTTGCAAAGCTGAAACTCTGCACCCATAAAGCAGTAACTCCCCATTCCTGTCCCCGCTCCAGCCCCTGGCAACCACTCCACTTTCTGTCTCAGACTCTGACTACGACCCTATGCACCTCATGTAAGTGGAAGCATTCAGTATTGTGCTTTTGTGACTGGCTTATGTCACATAGCATGGTGTCCTCCAGGTTCATCCATTTGCAGTGGTCCGGAGGCCTTGCGGACCAGCAGGGTCAAATTCCTGGAATGCAGGTTAACTTTTCCATGGACCATGTGCCTCTGTGTCCCTGCCCCCTGCTTAAAATGCAAAATACCGCTTGCTGTTTCTCCCAGGCCCAAGACTCCATTTGGGTTCAGTTGGTGTTCAGTGGAGTCAATTCACAGCTAAAAGATCAGAGGGGATGGAGCAGGTGAAATGTGATGTGTGTGGTACGAGGCAGATGCCCATGGCAGTGAACTTCAGAGGGGAGGTGAACTGTGTGGTCTGGACTTCATGTTGCAGACTGGATGAGGAGGGGCAAGCCCACCTCCTCTTCTTTTGTCCTTATGCCCTAATATATCAGGGTATATTAGGGCATCTACCTAATATACCAACAGGGACCTAAGGACATTTCTCACCAACCATGCAGAGCTAAAGGGTGGCATTTGGATGGCAGCTGGAAACTGTGAATCTGTTTCTTTCGCGGAAGGAGGTGGGGGAGCTAAGTATGGGTGCAGAGTGAGGGTCCTAGAGTGGCTCAGCAGAGGGGCCCTAGGGGCCCTTTGAACAGCACCCTGGAAGCAGCTATAGGACACGTTCCCCCACCAGCACCAGCACCGGCACCAGCAGCAGGTGAGGGAATTGTTCTCTCTCCCACTGGGGATGCATTGCTGGCGAGAGAGGCCAGCTCTGAGGCTTCCTTTGTTGAGACCAGGACTGCAGAAATCCAGATGCGTGCTTCTCCGCAGTGCAGTTTTCGATTGGGGAGCACCAATCTCCCGAGGCCTTCCAGGGGTTAAGATGCCAGCCAGCTCTCAAAGGAATCCATTTAGCAGAAATGGGAACAACTGAACGTTCATAAGCCTTGAGCCAGGGCTCGCTTACGGTGTGAAATTGGAAGATGTTGATGACACCCGGGACCGGCTTTGTCCTGAATGGCCTCCTGGCGGTGAGGCCCTGAGTGTACCCAGCTTGTCCCTCTGCTGTCTCTCCTCTGAGCACTTCCTCGGTTCATCAGTTCATCTCGGGGCTCAGGGCTCGGGCCCAGAGAGCAGCAGGCAACCAGGCATTGTTTACACTTCATTGACACCATTGCCAATCAATCAGTTGGCTCAGTGCCCATGACAGGTCTCGCTTAGCTCTGCTCAGAGACTGAGGGGAGGCTCCAACCTGAGACTGGGGACTGCAGTCCTGGCTCAGACCAGCCTCTTTCTTTCAAAGAGCGAATTGCTGCCAATGTCGGAGGGGAGAAAAAGGAAAGATTCGCCAATAGCACAAAGCCGCTTGCTGCTGGGTTAGCCCCAGCTCCCCAGGTCTTGGGCCCTGTTGGGCTTTGTCTTGTGTTCCGTGACTGTGCCAACGGCAGGGAGCTGCAGATCGGCCGCCTCTGGGGCTGCCGGTGTTACCGGGGCCTCATTCTGGTTTCGTAGGGTACTATGGCTTTTGTTCTTGACTGAAGAGCATGGGTAATGGAGGAAGGACTATAGTAGCCGAACGCGTGCCCTCGTTAGACACATTAGTGCACCCATCGGGACAATGCTGCTGTTTAGTATTGTTCACAGGGCTAGCCTGTAATGGCCCTAGAACCCTTTCTCTTTAAAAGCCTTCATTCATTGTTTTGTGAAGATAAAAACAGGCTCTTGTCCTGGGGTCATGGATTGAGAATGTGTTTTAGCGTGAATCTTCTGAGCTGGTGGATTGTGATAGCAGCAATACAGCAAATGCTGATCCTTATATAAGTAACACACTTTCAAATAGTATGAATTGTGGAAGGAATATGTGCTGCTTGCCCTGATAGGAAGTAATTACTCTAAGTAGTGTGAAAAGAGGAACTCGTGGCTTATATAAGAGACATATGAATATCCAGGGCAGTTTCCTTATTGCACAGATTATATCTACTCATTTTTATCATCATCACAATTATATTTAAAGAAAAGAACAAGTTTATGCACAGGCCACATACACACACATGCCTGCAGCAATGTTGTTCTAGGTATGCTGGATTCTTTCATTTAGTCAAGCATTGTTCATGCTCTAGACAGACTGTCTTTAGCCCATATATTCCTATACATCTCCACATGTATGTGGAATGCTGACCTTTAGAGATTTCATAGAAAACAAACAGTCCTGGTCTTCATCTTATTTAAAGTGTAGCCTACTGGTAGTGAGAGCTGCTAATCAAATAGATACATAAATAGATATGCAAACCAAACTATTGTTAGGCACTGTAAAGGAGAGGCATAGACTTTTATGACAATATGTAGCAGAAACTTGACCTAGAGTTAGAGGTCAGAGAAGGGCTACTGTGTAGAAGAGATAGTTGAGCTAAGGGATGAGCAGGGGTGAGTGAGGTGGAGGAAGGAAAGAACATTCCAGTTGATAGAGAAGAGCCTGTGTGAAGCCACTGAGGCGGGGGAAAGCACAGAGAGTTTTGAGGAAGGCCAGCCAGGTGGCTGCGGCGCCGGGGGCCAGAAGGACCAGATAAGGCTGGAGAGGTGAAGTTGGGATTGTGCTGGACCTTATATTATGGTCAGGAGCAATAGTCACAGTGGTCTTGGGCTACAACTGGGCCAGGTGCCCCAGGGCCCAGCAGCGTGTGTGTGTGTGCACGCGCGCACATGTATGTGCACATTGCATGCTCCACATGTTAATCCTATAGTTGCTGGTTGAGAGGAAAGATCTGGGTGAGGGAAGAGAGTGGCCAGAGAAGCAGCAGTGGTGGGAGTGGGTGTAGTTCAGAGCTTGAAGCAGTGGCTCTTGACCAAGAGGAATGGAGGTATTTCAGCATTTAACAACCTGGGCAGCGTGTCTTGGTAGAATATCCACCCTGCTCACCAAAGCCACGATCACAATTCTAATCTTGATCCTAGGAGCGGAGAAAAGCAAACCGCAGATTCAAGCGTAGGAGTGATGTGGTCAGAGGTGCGCTTTAGAAGACCACACTGGCTACTGCGTAGAAGATGTATGAAGGGCCGGAGACCGGATATGGAGAGCCAGCTTTAAGACTGTTACAGCTGCCTAGGGGAGAAACGCCAGTCGCGTGGGGAAAGATGATGGGTGTGGAGACGGAACACGGGGAACAGGCCTTGGGGATGAATTGCGTGGGGGAGGGCGGGGAAGGAGCCGGCAGGAATGATGTCAGATGTCTAGCTTATTCTGGCGGTGGGAGCACCATTCACTGAAACCAGGAGCAGCTGGAGGGCACTCCGTGTGCGGAAACAGGCTGAGGGGACAAGAACGGGTTGTGAGATCCTCCTCAGGTCTCTGAGGAACTGAACTGAAGACATGAAGTCAGAAATTGGGTATTTTCTCTCTCCCTCTCTGCCTCTCTCCCTTCCCCTCTTTCTAAAAATAATGAACTAAAATATTAAAAAAAAAAGAAAAGAAATTGGGTATTTGAGCCAGGAACTTAGATAAGAGGTCCAACCCAAAGATGGATGTTTGGAAGACATTCAGCATTCGAGGAAGTCAAATGCTGGTATTGGCTGATGAAAACTGGGACAAGAGGCATGTTGACTATTATTCCACTGGTGTCTCTGTGAGGTCATTCCACATGTATTTGTTAAGCACCTACCTTGTGCCAGGTACTATTCCAGGCACTGAGCAAGACAGACAAAATAGACAAAGTCTGCACTCTTGTGCCAGTTGTGTGCTGGCAAAGCAGGCAGACATAACTGAGAAAATGAACCAATATGTAAGGTCAGCTAATGAGAAGTACCATGGAAGCAAAAGGTATTTTCAGTGGGGTGGCTGAGGAAGGCCTCTCGAAGGACATGACTTAAGAGAGACCCAAGAGCAGTGAATGAGGTTATGTGGTTTCTGGGGAAGAGATTCCTGGAAGAGGGGACAGGTGCACAGGCCTGGAAAGCAGGAGAAAGCTGGGTTTGTTTGGGGGAACAGTAAGAACAGTGTGGCTGCAGGGGAACAATTAGAAAAGTGGCAGGCACAAAGGTGGGAGAAGTTTCCAAGGCCAAATAGGGAAGGATTCACTGCCCATGATGAAGATTTGGATTTTACTGTAAGGGTAATAGCCTTCAGGAGGTTTTACACAAGAGATGCTCAATCTGATGTAATTTTTTAAAAAAAGATTTTATTTATTATTATTTTTAAAGAGATTAGGGAAGGGAGGGAGAAAGAGAAGGAAAGAAATATTGATGTTCAAGAGAAACATTGATTGATTGGCTGATCTCTTGCGTGCCCCCAACCAGGGACCTAGCCCATAACCCAGGCATGTGCCCTGACCAGAAGTTGAACCAGCCACCGTTTGGTTTGCAGGATGATGCCCAATCCACTGAGCCACACCAGTCAGAGCTCTAATGTAGATTTTTAAATCATCATGCTGGGTGCTGTGTGGAGAATAGACTTGGTACACAGGGACAGAAGCAGGGAGACTAGTCAGGTGGCTGAGACAGTGCACCAGGTAGGCCCCAGTCGTGGCTCTGAATAAGGGGTTGGGGGGCAGTGGAGGTGGTGAAGCCAGGGCACTTGCCTCCCTGGTTTTGTCATGTTGTCACCCTGGCTATGGTGGGCTCAGCACACACAACGCAGGGACGTATAGGGACCAGTGACTCTTCACTCAGCCTAGGACCATGTTGTTCTTCCCACTGTAGTAAGAACCATTTGGCAATGGATGATTCATTCAAATCTCAACTCCAAGTGCATTCTGAAGATATTTCTGATCTTCAGAGGCTGAAGTGGTTGATCCCTGCCTTTGCAATGAATTGATCAGCCCCTCTCTTGCAGCTCAACCATGTCCTACCATGTAGCCTGGTACTGTTGAGCACGTCTTATCTGTCCTAACAGATGCTAAGTCACCTGAGGGTGAAGTCCGTGACTGCTTATTCCTCACACCATCCAGATTACCGTCTGCCATAGTCAATGCTCGGTACTTGTTTGAATAAATGGGTACATAATTATGCACGTTGTAGTATCAGCTTCATATATTTCATTTCCAAAATGGCTGCTTGATTACTTAATCAAATCAAAATATTTTTATTATAGAGGCCATAACAATTAGAAAAAAACACTGTCTGCAATGAACTAATTGACCTTACACATTTCCCAGTTAGCCAAATAAAAGCAGGACAAGTGGAGAATGCTCAGAGCCTCTGTTCTCCTGAATTCCTGGCATTGTTGGGTCAAGTGGTATGCCTCACTGGGCACCACAAACTGTAACTCCAAGGGCAAAAAACCTCATTACTTTCGTTTTCTCTCTTCCTATGATGCCAGCAAACACTGGCTCACTTGGCCTTCCTCAAAAGAAAGCTACTTGAGGCTGCAGAGAAAAGTCCACACCAAAGAGAGGAGCCCCATTGTCTTCAGTGCTGCATAAGGCAAGGAGTTGGAAGATGTTCTTCTGGAGTGGCCCAGGCACCTCTGTTCCCATAACCTTCTTTATTCCCTCCATAGTACTTACAACTACTTTAGGATGCATCTGTGTTTCTCTTATGTTCTTCTGTCTTTCCCACTAAAATGTGGGCACCTCAAGGTGAGAGGCCTTGGTTTTATTCAATGCCCTTTTGTAGGATGCTGTCCGGCCCATAATAGATGCTCACCAATTCAGTCAGTAAATGTTAAGCCTGCTGTAACCACTAATGAAAGCTCGTGTACTTGACGCTTAGCTCCTGGAGGAACTTGATCTAAGCACTATCACTTTTAGAAGCATTGTGAAATAGTCATTCATAGGATAATGACACTGTGGTTCAGATTCTGGCACTAGTCCCACTTGTCAAGTAGGTGGCAATATTGGCTACAGTACCCAGAAGCCCAGCCATCTGAATATTCACGAAAACATAAACAACTTCCAATGCTAAAACATAGCCAGCGAAAACCTGTGAAGCCATGCTAGTTCCGTTGACATTCCCTAAGTTTCTACGTGGACATTTCACATGTCCCCTATCACTGCTGGGTATTTGTCTTGAAAGTCAAGGGTTTTAGGCAGTCCAAATAAATGGAGCACCTGTACCAATAATTTCTGCTGTAGAGTAATCTTTTCTACGGAATCCAAATGCCAAGTCTTTTGATCAGGATTTCTTGGGTTCTGATGGTGGTGATCATTGCTGCCTTTCCAAATGATGGAATCTTTGAGCTTAGAGATCATGGTATTCAACTCTCACTTTATGATTTTGGATCTGATAAGATGCACTTAAGACAACCATCTAAACTTTCTCTGCTCATTTATTTATTCCACAAACATGTATTGAGCACTTCCAAGGACCCAACCTTGCTAGAGACTAAATTCATTTATTCCCTGCTCTTAAAAAATTCAGAGATCGGTAAAGAAGCCTAGCTTGTATATGGAAGGTTATAAACTCAGTGTTAAAAGAGAATGTTTTCATTCATTTATTATATGATTCTACAAATATTTATTTAGCTGCCTGAATATGCCATGTGCTAGTTAATCGAAGCTGAATAACTCCCAGTCCCTGCACTTGCATTGATTCTGGGCTGGGGATAGTGGCTAAAATTCAGTTGACTCAGAGAAGGGCTATGAAGGAAGGATAGGAGTTTGCTAGATGGTGAAATGGGAAAAGTAAAATGCAACAGAAGGAATAGACTATGCAGAGGCAGGAATGGTGAGAATGGTGAAGGTCACAGGCAGCCACTGAGGATGTCAGCCTACAAAGGTTAAGTCTAGGTCAGTGTAGATGGAGAACCTGTTACTTTCCTCTGTCGTCTTCTTTTTCTTAGGAACTGCTGACAAACATAGAAATGGCATTCAACTATATAGGTTCCTAATTTTACCCGTACCACCAAACTCCCAGAGAAAGCCTTCTTAACATGACAATATGTTAATAGTAAGCCTTCTGCAAACTCACTGCCTTGTTGAGGCCCTGGAATAGCAATGAAGGAGAAGGGAGACTTTATTATTACAGCTCCCTGCATGGGAAAGTCATGGTCCAAGGTGGGCAGTTAAAGGAGAGAAACGACTAGGTGCCCCATGTCGGGTACTGTGGATTCCTCTGAAGTTCTTACTAGAAAAGGTATTAATGAAAAAGATTTAAATGATTTTAAATAGGTAAATTACTTCTGCATTTCAGCAGAAACAAGCTATCTGATGTTCATCTTCCTAATTATTGTGACCAATATACATACAGTTTTAAAGTAAGTTGATGACACGTCATGAATGTTCAATAATCGCAGATTCCAGTTCCACAGTGTCTCTGCTCTCCCGAGCCCTTCCCCAGGCACGGCCACTTTTAGTGTTCACATCACCTGTGAGGTGGACAGAGTAGGTCAGGTGAGGCCAGTGAGACTCGCAGAGGTGAAGAGGTGAAGAGTCTTTCTGAACTCCAGCCTGGGTCTCCCTGCTCACAGCCTGAGTCTCCACACTGCACCCTACAGGTGAGCTTGAGACTTGCAGCAGAGCCCTTCATTCCCCTGGGTGACCTTCCTTGCACTGGTCTCATTTCCCCTTCCTTCTTGATGAAGGAAGAGTTAGCTGATGGATTCAGTTACATGAAGATGTTCATTTGTAGCAACAACAGGGCCACCTCTGGGATCCTCAGGACGAGGAAAAGTGTGAAGAGCACCCTTTCAACAATCTCGAACATATAGCAAGGAAAGCACACCCTCCACACTCCTTTAGGATTTGATTGCTCTGACGTTACCATGTGTAGACCAGATGTGAGATTCCTACCCTTGGGAGGCAGAACAAAGATAGTCCTGTGCGTGTGTGTGTCAGGTTGCGTGACAATTAAGTGGAACCTTCTGGAACACACACCGTGTGCCAGTTCCCATGCAGGATCTAAGATACAATAGTGAGAAAACATAGAGCTTCAGAAAGTCCTATCTGCTGAAAGACACAGACATAAGAGCAGAAAAGTGCAATTTCATTTGATAAAGCGCCTTGCTAGAGTTATTGTTGAGTGTCATGGGAACAGGGTTGAAACAGCAGCTTACTTTGGGGTGGGGTTGGGGGAGCTGAAAATAGGGTATGGTGTGCTGAAGAGACACTGGAGAAATCACAGAGAAAAATGACATTTGATCTGGGCCTTGAAGGAAAATTTGCCTTGCTGGTTATTAGAGGAAAAGCTAAACCCACTTCCTACTCTTTCTAATTGAAATAGACCATGCATGCACATTGGCCTGGGATTCTTTACATTTGATTGTGCATTCTTTGATAGAAACATCTTAGTTTATTTTTGACAACCATGTCCCTGATTTTTCATTTAACAGCAAAATTAATACCTGGTATTTATTTAAAAATTCACACTGTACAGAAATACTCGTATATAGCTTTCTGTAAGTCTCCCCCTGTGCCCCAACTCTCTGTGAACAAGTTGGTGTGAATCTTGTCATACCTTTTTATATGCCTCTCTACCTGCATATCTTAGCTGTTCTCTGAGACCTGTTCCATTGTTTTATTCTAGAATTGTGGAATTGAGAGGAAGCTAGGAGATAGAGCAGTTCTAATATTTTGAAGATACAAAGATTGAGGCCCTGCCCTAACAGGTGTGGCTCAGTGGGTTGGGTGTCCTGCAAAGTGAAAGGTCACTGGTTCTATTCCTGGTCAGGGTGCATGCCTGAGTTACCAGTTCAGTCCCTGGTCTGGGCACACTGGGTGGGGACATGAGAGGCAGTGGATCGATGTTTCTCTCCCTCTCTTTCTGCCTCCCTTCCCCTCTCTCTTAAAAAAAAAGAAAAGAAAAGAAAGAAAAAGATTGAGGCCCAGGGAGGTGAAGGGACTGGTCGGGAGGAATTTAGAGGCCTCCATTCCTTATCTACTGTTCTTTGCTCTAAAACCCACTGCCCTGCTTCTGAAAGTCTGGCTCTTTTTCTCTTTTTAAAGGAATGCCAAGATCTCGGACATAGAAGCTGTTTCTAGTCCACAGGAGATATTCTTAGCTGCTGAGCTGGGTTTCAGAGTCCCATTCTCTCATTAACTTGAGCTCACACTTCCTCCTCCAGTCTCCCAAAGGGCCTCACCACCCGCAGTTGATCTGCCCTGAGCCAGGGGACTTGGCAGAGCGTGGAGCTGCGCAGTTTCCTTATCCGGAGTAGAGAGGAGGTGATCTGGGGTTGATTCATCTCCTGGCAAAGCTCTGAAACAGTTGTGAGGTTCCTTCTTTCTTTCCATTTACACATAATGGAAAGGATTAGACTGTTTTTTTCTCCTCATGAATATCTCGTAAACTATGAAGAGTCTTATGAGTCACCTGGGTAGGAACACGAAATTTATCTATTTATTTATTTTTAAGATTTTATTTATTACTTTCAGAGAGAAGGGAAGGGAGAGAGGGAGAGAGGGAGAGAGACATCAATGTATGGTTGCCTTTCACCTGCCTCCAGCTAGGGACCTGGCTGGAGACCTGGCTTGCAACCTGGGGAACACTAAATTTAGATTGCAATAAAACAAAGGAGGGCAAGTGCTTAGAACCAGTCTTGTTCTTTTCTATCTGCATCACCTTTTTTCTCTCTGAATTTGTTCTTTCCTCCCTGTTCCTGCTCTTACTCTCTTACCCCTGGGTAAGAGACAGGTTGGCAAGGGAGAGGAGGTACGATTTTCTGCCAGGGTTATGGCAGTTGCTTTGTTCTGTCTGACTTCTGATCTGTTAGATTCCAGCATCATATGTTTTCAGCAGACCTGGCCCACCAAGCAGTGTATGGGGAGCCCTGTGATATCTATCTGGGTCAGAAGGGGACTGTGGGTGGGGTGGCCCTACAGAACATGACACCTGCCCTCTGAAGGAGGCTTTCCCATCGCCTGGTGCGCACGTGGGGCTGTGGGCGGCTCTCCCATCATTGGTCATCATTTGGTGGCACTAGAGTGTTTTTATCCTGAAATGATCTCTGGAGTCTGGGAGGCTTGCATTTCTCCTAGTCAGGTATGAGGGCTGTGTGTATGCTTGCCCAGCTCCTCACACTGACTCTGAGTCCTCAGCCACACACCCTCTGCTGCCAGGCCCAAGCCAGGGTGACAGAGGTCACAGCCCTGTCTCAGCTCTCCAGCAGCCTCTTCTGCCACACGGTCTCTTCCACCATTTTCTTTTTCGAAACCTTAAAAGTTTCAAACCTATAAAAAACATTGCAAGAATAGTACAAAGAATGCCCACATCTCTTTCACTCAGATTCTCTAATTCTCTATTGCCATTTTACTACATTGGCTCTCTATCCATCTATCTATATCTATCTATCTATATTATATACTATATATGGCAGAATGCCTTATCACCCCTAAACATTTCGGAGTGCACCATCCAAAAGTCAGGACACTTCCACACAGCAACCCTGTAAGCTTCCCAGTCAGGTAATCAACATTGAGGTAACACAACCATCCTCAGACCCTATTAATATTTTGCCAACTGTGGCAACAATGAGAAATTGTTCTCTTTTTCTTTCCTTGTCCATCCTTGATCCCTTCTTTTCTGCCCTTCCAACTCCCTCTTCTATCTCTGCCTCCATCCCATCTCTATCTCTATCGCTTTCTCCATCTGTAATTGTCTCTGTTCCAGGAGTCTACCCAGAACACACTTCGTATTTAGTGCCATGTGTCATTAGTCTCCTTCAGCACGGAACACTTCCTCTGTCTTTGCCTGTCTCTCATGTTTTTGACAGTCTTCTGTTCTGTAATGTGAACCTCAACCGTGTCTGCTGCTGTTTTCTTATGACCAGATGAAGTGCATTTTGGGTAGGAATACCACACAAATCACAATCCCTTTTCACTCTGGTGATGTGAGCCCCATCACCTGGTGAAGTTATTACTGTCCACCAGGTGTTTCTACTGTAAAATCATTGATTTTTCTTTTTGTAGTTTATCACTATTTTGTTGGGATGAGGGAGAAATATTCTGATGTAATGCCAATACCCTGCTCCTCATCAAACTTCCAGCCACCAGCATAGGCATTTATGTCCTCAACCTAGTGGTAGTTAATACATCTCCATCATTTCTTGAACATTTATTAGCTGACATTCTACTGAAGGGTAAGTTTTTTTTCTCCTCTCTCATGGATTTATTTATTTTTTCATACTTATTTATACCTACACAAGACTCATGGGTTTTTACTTTATTCGATGGGTTGTAATCTTACATTCTTGTGATTTATTTTGATGTTCAAAGCTAAGTTAGGCCAAGATGAGCCCTTTCACTAATCTGGCTTCTTTGTTCTTGGATCTGTCCTCATCATCCTTTGAGCATTTTCTTATTTTTTGGCACAAGTTGTCCCAGGGTCATTTCATAGTTTCCCTAACCCAGCCCTAGATCAGTCATTTTTCCAAGGATGGTATTTAGACACCAAAATCTGGTCACTTGATGTACCCATATAGGTTGCTGCGTGTGCCTATATATATATGCAAACATCTGTAACTATTTCTACATCTATTTATGTATGTGTATATTTTAAAAATCCATGGCCTCATGCCAGTACTTCCAATTCTAGTCCAACACTCAGTGTTCTTTCTAGTCTTCCCTCTTTCGAGATTTGTAACTCCCCACTAACAGTGAGAAAACTGACTCCCGCTCATTTGCATCAGCCTCTACATATTTATTTATGTGCTCAGTGTAACAATCTCCCTGCCATGCCAGGGTAGCCCTCCTCTTTCTCTCACACCAGACACACTTCTGACAAAGCCCCTGCAGGGCACTGCTTCTGGCCCTGCTTCCTCTGAGCTGGGAGGGGAAAGGAGGGGAGTGGAGGCAAGGGAATGGAAGAGAAGACAAGGTAGGAAAGTTCCCATTCACTTTTGCTTTCATCTCTTCTTGGACTGAAAATGTAAGGTAGGCAATTTGGGGAAAGAAATGGAATGCCTATTGTATAGTAGTGTTTTGCTAACTGCTTAATTCATTTCGTCATCTGGTCAACCCAGTGTGACAGCCACTCCCCATTCCTTTCCCGCAGCCTCTTGTGTGGTCACCATCTCCTCTGCCATCCTTGGTTCCCATGGTCTTTGCCTTTTGGGTTTTTTCCCCTTCCCTCACTGTTTCTCTCTTTCCCATTGATTTTAGGATTTGGAATAGGATGGCAATCATTTCAACCTTTTTTCCCCTCCATAAGCTCTGCTTCGTTCTTGTTTGCTGCTCTGTTTCAGGGCTATAAACTTGCAAATATGTCATGTAAGTGATCTTGCTGCACACCTAGGAACCCATAATAGAGCAAAGCTAGAGGTCACAAATGTTCAGGCCGGTTGCTACTCAGGGAATTAAACTTCTGTAACATAGAGTAAAATATTTACCCTCTCTTGACAGGTATAGCAAACTAAAGGCGAATCCAGACTGAATAGGAAAGTGGGAACTTATATATAAAACCTAGGTGTATGACCATCTCCATATACATCCTTGTCCTTTTGTTATGGGCAAGATCTTCTAATCAGTTCTTTACTGAGCACAGGAGCAAAGTTACTTGGTAGTCCCTCTCCTACATTCCTCTTTCTATTTACTCTGGGGTCCTCAGTCTTTCGGGCTTTCTCTGCCACTGCTCATGGCTTATTCTTCCCAGAACCCTAGTCCTTTCTGTCCCCATTAAAGCTTCATGGCCAGGCAGCCAACTAACCTGATAAACGGAACCAAAAACATGGTTGTAGGTGTTTCTAAATAAAAAGGTCTTACTTGCTAGATACTACACTAGCACATTAGTTTAAATCCTCTGGAAATGCACTCTTTAACTCAAGGAAGGGGGTGGGGGACCCAAATGAGTTTCAGGGGTCTGAGGTGGGCGGGGCCAGGTGAGTCCCGAGGCCCTCAGGACGCAGCCCAGGGACACCAGCTCCCTGGGGGCTGCATGCACGGGTAAAACAAGTGGCTGTGAGAAATGGAACGGAAGGGTTGTATGTCCCCCACCAAGAATGTAAATATCAGCTTTTGAGTTGTTCTTGCCATTTCCAAAGAAATACAGGCTCTTAGGATGTCACATAGGTCCTGTTTGAAACCATCCTCTGCGCTGGACAAGATAAAAGTAAAATTTCCTATGACATGTCTACTGTATTCGTACATTTTGCAATCAATTAGTGTAATTGGGGCAATCAGAGATGCTAAACAAAGGGATAATTTGCTGAGAACAAATGTCTGGAATTGTGCATTTCGCCAATGGAATGTCTCACAGTTGGTATGAGAAAAATACTCCAAATTAAATCATTCGGGCTGAATATGACTTTTTTCTTCTTCTTTTTAAAAATGTTGAAACAAACATAGTTTGGCTGAGATTTCCTTCTCCTCCTGTCAGACAGGTTGTTTCTCAGAAGAATTCTCTACATTGACATTTTACCCAAAAAAGAGCAAAAGCAGATGAAAAATTCCAGGTGTATGGTTGGCACTAATATTTTTGCCAAACAAAAGGGAGCCTAACAGGATTGTCTGCTGTATTAAACCATGAGGAATGAGATTATAATGAGGGTGGGGCATTGGCCCCAGAGGCTCTGTGTAAGGAGTTTGTAGGATGTAAAAGCTTCCAAGAATATTGATCACACATGACAGTAAGCAAAGGTGGAATTTCTATAAAATTCTAATTTTTCCTCCTATCAGAGGGCTGAGGTAGTAAAGCCACTAAGTTAACTGGATTCCAAAGTGGGGCAAGAAGTCCCTCCCAGGAGAGGACCGCTGCTTCTGCCTGGGCAGAGCACAGAAGAAAGAGGTGGTACCCTTTCAAGCCCACATCCAAACAAACTCTTAGAGGCCAGTGTGTGCTGTTGTTTCTGTGACAATCTTCCACCTGGTGCTTGGGAGAAATATTGGGATAAGTCAGGAGACCAGAAGAGAGCCTCCCTTGTGGCTGTGGAGGGGTGGAAGTGGAGGGCAGGGAAAGAACAGAGATGCTTATCCTTGTGAGAAGTAAAAGTTAGCCCTGCACCCTCAGACCACAGGCGAGTCTTCATTCTCCAGGAAGCTGTCCTGCAGAAGACGTGGGCAGAGATCCAGTGCTGCTGCAGGAAAAGTGGAAGCAAAACCCTCTGCTCCGGGGCAAGGGCAGAACCCCACAGGAGTTACTCCTCTGCTGCTTCTGCAGGAAGCGCAAGAACCTTCCACCCAAGGCCAAGTGTAGAGATAAGGCAGGTTTTGCTGCCCCTGAGAAGAAGAGAAGGAATGCTAAAACAAACAAACAAAAACAACCCTAAACCTCACCTTTGAGGTTTAGGCAACAGCCTGCCTAAGACTGGAGCTGGACCAGGACAAAAAAGAACTTTCTGTGCTTCCCCAACTGCTCAGTTTCTTGTAACAAGGAAGATCATACTGCTGCTGGGGGAGGGGTGAGAGGGTGGAGAGCCGTCCTGTTTGAGGTACAGGCATGCAGGGATGGCTGAAAGCCAAGGGGAGATGGAGGACACAGATAACCCTTCTGCACCCAGCTCCTATCTAACCTACCTCTAGAGGAGTTTGAAGGCTGTGGTACATTGAAGGTATCAACGAAACCCCCAGGTCAACTCTTGATTGGATTGACTCAGCCTCCCCCACCCCAGCCATGCTAAACTTCACAAAAGACACATGTCCATTTCTATGCATAAATGCTCTTTACTTCAGTCTCTGTTGCTGTTCTCCACATCAGGTCTGACATTCAATTAAAAATTACAACATACACATGAGAAAAAAAATTATTGTCAAGAGACAAAACAATCAATAGAACCAAACTCAGAGATACCTGGATGTTGGATTTATCTGATGGACTAGAAAATAACTGTGATTAATATGTTAAAGGATCTAGTGGGAATAGTGGACGACATTCATGAACAGATGGGGTATTTCAGAAGAGAAATTAAATTATAAGAAAGTCAAACAAATTGCTAGAAATAACAACAACAACAAACAACAATAATAGACCACATCCTTGGCAACAAGGAATTTATTTAACAAACTCATCAGTAGACTGGACACAGCTGAGGAAAAAAATCAATGAACTTGAAGATAAGTCAATAGAAATGATAAAAATTGAAACAAAACAGGAAAAAAAGGAGGGCCAAGAAAAGCAGAACAGAGCAGCTAAGAACTGTGGGATCCTATCGGCTAGTCCAATGTAAGTGTAATTGAAGACCCAGAAGGAAGTCTTTAGGAAGAGGATGCTGACAAGCTGGTGTTTTTCTGAGAAAGGCATGTGGTTATAAAATGGCCACAAGTAGTTGTTGCTTTGCTCCCCTGCTTCCAACTTGGCTGAAGAACTTACTCTCATATTCATCTACCTCTTTTCTGCTTGCTTATCCTCTGCACCCATTTACTTGAGGGGAGAAATGGGTGACTCCCTGTCCCCATGGTCCCCCTCAGCAATCTGTCAGCCATTTGTCTGTGAAGGTTACATGGAATAGAGGAAAAGATACAATGCAAAATTCAGCAGCCTGCCTTTTAGCAAACAACTTAATTTAACTAAGGCGAAAACACACTGGATCCTAGCTTTGAAGGGGTAACATAACATAGTTCATTTCTGTTTTTAGTTATATGATATTTAGTCACAAAACACCCCTTTGGTACCATAACTGGTCTCCTGTAGCTGTGCATCTAATAAGATAATCATACAAGCTCCTTGGTGTACGTGTGCAGTACATCAGTTCCTGGTATCAGCTACTGGGTAGTGACCAGCTGTCTCCTTGCTGAGGCCTGTGGCTGGAGGAAACTCACTGCGGTGGGATTGGATGCTGTGTATCCCTTGAATTCAGAGGCTTCCTGGAAGAAAGAAGAAGGCACTTGATGAGGATGGCTGGGAGCATCGTTTCCTAAACTTTGCCTATGGGTTCAGAATTGAAACTCAGACCCTGACTCCCCGTGTTGTCATTATTAATGGACTCCCAGCCCTGGCTGGGCACAGGCTACCGTATGGAAGCCTCCGTGAACCTTTCCCGACCTCTTTGACAGAGCAGTCTTTCTCCTGGGTGCTGCTCCCAGTCTAACGTGGGCCATTTGAGGTATTTTTGCATGATTTTGTATTTATTTCTCATGCATCTGTTTCCTCTGCTAAAGTGAGTTCCTTAAGGCTCTGACTTGTCTTTTATTCACCCCTAGCCTGGCTGCAGAACAGGTTCTCAGTACGTTTGCTGCATCAGATTAAGCAAACGCTCAGCATGAGGGGACTGCAGTGACTGTAACTGTAGTTATATTGAGACAAATGGTTGTTCTACATGTTCCTGTGTGACTTTGTCTGCATTAAGTTCCTGGGCCTTCTCCCACACAGCTGTCACGGCCATGCCATAGTGAGCTTGTTCTGCGGCTCTGTGTGTGTGTGTGTGTGGGGGGGGGGGGGGGGTCTTGGGTTCATATCACCGCCGTAAAGAGGCTTGGAAGTATGAATAACTTACAGTGACTATGTTGAAAACAAACAAAAATAAAATGAGAAAAATTTAAAAATCATGAAAAAGGAAAGACATCCTTGAACCAGGATTGGGATGGGAGCTGAGTGAAACTACTACTGATGTAGATCTATTTAGACGGTCCCTTTATTGCTAAAAGAGCATCACCTTCTGCCAAGAGTGCACCTTTAAGAGGGAGGCATGTGACACAGGGAGGGAAGGAGAGGTGCTTTCAATGAACCAGCCCTAAACTGCCCGGTAATAAAAATGGGGAAATGTGCTCTCATCATCTGATAAAAAGAAATATCTAGTTCCTAGGGGGAAAAACACCCAACCCCTCCCCCTTCCTTCTCTTCTGGGAAATCCAGGTTGGTGCTCTCTGTGGCTGTGCCCTAGAAAGACTGTGTGACCTTAGCTAATCATTTGACCCCCCTGGCCTTTGATTTTCTCAGCATTCGAATACCCCTTTGGACTCTGGCGTTCTCTGCGCAAGGAGTGTGTCTAGAATCCCCGCTGGCCTGAGATGCTAACACTGGCTCCCAGCAGTAAGGACAACCACGCAGAGCAGTAGCAGGGAACCGGAGGTGTTTTCCTTCTAGACTTGCCAGTTTCCCAGCATTGAGACATTCAGGACCAACAAACGCTCGCGGAAAGGATTGTGCTGTGCAAGGAAGCACAAAAACCCCCGCAGTCAGCCACCCTCGCTGCTGCCACAGCTGAGTCCCCTGCGATAAGCCACCAGCAGCAGCTGCTCAGGCTCCCACAGCCAAAAGAAAAAAAAAAAAAATCCACCCCAATTCCCAAGTAATCTCAGGGCGCCTGCGCTTAGAACCAGACCTTTCAGATAAAGCCCTTTGCAGGTTGGGGTCTCTAGGAGAAACTCCCATGCAGAAGGGCTCAGGGGTAGAGTTGAGGACGCAGAACTGGAGGGAGGGGCTCCCAACGCACAGTCACGTGACAAACCGCCTTTCAGTGCATTTGTGCTTTGCAGGCTGACTTGAGGGAACTGGTTTCCTTCAGCTCAGTGCTCTTCCCCCTCCCCCAGATCCTTATCCCAACACCTTCAGTCACTTTCTCCCTTTCTGTTATCAAAACTGGCTCTGAGCTAGGCTTTATGTGATAAGCTTATTCACACTAGGGTGTGAATAATTTAAGAGGCTTTGGACCCTGCATTTAATAGTGTTCAAAATCTGCAAGGGAAAAAATCCACTGGAGTTTTCAGACCATGGCATGCGGAAACTTTGGGGGAAGGGGCTTCCTCATCTCCCACCACGGCTGTCCCCTTACCCCCACACATTTTGGCAAGGTTGGCTGTGCTGATATGCAAACATGTGGCCAATTTCGCTCTTCTTGTTTGGGGAGTGGGTGGGTTAGGGGGCTGATCTAAATAGGAAGTGGGTAAAAATTTCCCTTTGAAGCCCTTTAGTATCCAGAGCACCTGTTACATTACCCTGTCTGAGGATCCTAGGCAAAGAGAATTGTATACACCTTCCATTCTCCCACTCTGAGGTACCTGTCCGGTGTTTCTACTTTAGTAATTACTCATTTCTTTCCTCTGCTGGTTTTAGCAAAGCAATGGGATTAATCTGTTAAGGGTCAGTGCACTACTATTCCCAGGCAGAATATTGGGTTTTAACAGGAATCTACCAGAAATGATACCCTGGTGCAAAGGGAGAGAAGGACTTTCAGGAACCCATGATGGGGCTGTGGAGATATTTAAGTCTAGGGGAGTCAGGGACCCTCAAATCACACCATGAGCAGCCAGGCCCCTCCATCTTGGTGGCCAAGGTCAGCCAGCCTGCTTTCCTTTCATCCTTCCTTCCATCCTTCCTTCCTTCTTTCGCTTTTCTCTTTTCTTTCCTTTTATTTGTTCACTTTTTATTGAATTTATTAGGGTGACATTGGTTAATAATATAATAATATAGGTTTGAAGAACACAATTCTATAATACAGCATCTGTTTATTGTATCGTGGATTAACCACCCAAGTCAAGTCTCCTTCCATCACCGTTTATCCTCCCCTGGACCCCCTCCCCGCTACGCCTTCCCTCTGGCAATCACCAGGCCGTAGTCTGTGTGGCCAGGGTTTTTCATATTAGCCAGAGCCTGTGGTGGCTTTGGAACATTCCCTGGGAAGGAGGGATGGGAGAAGAGGTGAGAATTGCTGGTGGGGAAGGAGGAGAAGAACAAGACACAAACGTCAGGGATGGAGACTGCTTAGAGACTAAAATCATTTTCCTTATGGAACCATGATCTACTCATCCGTTGGAAATGGAACTTAGTTCATTGAAATTAGTTCCGTCAAGTTGTCAGAATAATTTGTGGCTCTGAGTAGCACTCTGAAGTCAGCTTTTGCTAGAAAGTTTAGAGCGTCTCAGTGCACAGATCAGAAGGCCGGGAAGCAGGAGAGATGAGGAAAGTGGGAGCTCCGCTACCTTCTCTAGGCCACAGCAGTAGCCTCTCCAGACACAGCTGAAACTTTAATTGGTTTGTGAGAGTTCTACTTTTGTGGACTAGTGATTGGGCAAGGGAGACATTTGTTCTATTTTCTCTTTTTCCTAAAATGAAATTGTCAGTTTGGGGCACATTTGAAATGGCAAGGTAGCAAAGGAGCTATTTTTATACTAATTCTCCTGTTGGGGGCTTGGTGGTATTTATTTGAAAATGTATTATTTTATTAAACACATATCTAGCTTTACGAAGGTTTAGGATGCACTGGTGTTGCCTCTTCACTTTCTCTGGTTGCTGCTGGGAAAACAAACCAGAGGGTGGAAGCTCATTGGTGTCAGTTAAGTAGATGCCTAAAGCATGATCTGAATTTCAGGATCACCCATTCGCTTTGTGAGAGCTTCCCATGCTCCATTCAAATCTAGGGGGTCGTGGTCTTGTTATCACCCCCTTGTCCTGCTGACCTCTCATCTGATGCTCCTAGAGAAGAGCCGCTTGGAGAAGCTGGGCTGCTTCTGCTCTGTGTTTGTGCTGATACCACTCAGGGCCCCTCCAGCTCTTCCTTTCTGGCCCTTAGCAAAGAAGAGTCATTCTAGCCAGTTGAGACAGCAGGGTACACAGTGCCACTAACCACACCTTCCCACCTCTCTGTTTGTACAGAATGGGCTGAATGGCTTGCACCTGGCCTCCAAAGAGGGCCATGTGAAGATGGTGGTTGAACTTCTGCACAAAGAAATCGTTCTAGAAACGACAACCAAGGTACGTCTCTTGGGGAGGGAGGATGCTTTATGTTAAAAATTCAAGTGTATGGGCCCTTCTCCTATTATCCCAAATCCTGGCATAGAAAACAGCCCTTCATGAGTGCACATTGGCATGCTTCTGAATGTCTCTTGTCTTTCCAATCAACTCCCTGTTCTGGAGTCCCTGGGATCACCAGAAAACACAGGACCCTGTTTCTATAAAGATTCTGTAGGTCTTTACCTTCTCTTTATCACTAGACTATAAATCTAAAAATAAACACCTTTTCCTGGTGACTTCAGGCTTCCTTGGAGTCCTTGATGTGAACACAGGGTGGAAGAATGCTGTGAGCCCTGCAGTCAGGTGTCTTGGATCCAAATGCTGGGATACTTCCTACTCTGTGACCTTAAGCAACTGAGCGAGCAAGGATCCTCCGTTTCCTCCTCTTGTACAATGAAGATAATGCTTAGAGCAGGGTCGGCGTGAAAATGAAATGAGATCATGTAGTATACGAAAAGCCTGGCACCTAGGAAGGAATCAGTGAACGTTGGTGGCTGTGTCGTCATGGAAGGCGGTGTCCAGATCCCTTTCACTCACCCTTCTCCAGCAAGCCCCTCGGTCAGCCCCAGACCTGTCTCCTCTGCTGACTGATTACCTTCAGCAGCCTTCTTTCTTACAGTAAGCCCCTCAGCAGGGCTGAGTCACGCCCCTCATAGTGGTCTGTTTCTCCTCTCATAGCAAGAGATTATACACACCAGTAGCTTGAGGCCAGAAACCAGAGTAATGAAAACGAGTGCATCTACAGGCTGCAAAATACGTGCGATCTCTTACGTACGTGCATCTTATTTGTGCATTAAGTAGGATGCAGCTGTCATTGAAACACAAAGCCAAGCCAAAAAAAAAAAAAAAAAATTGCCTCTGCTTATTACTCAAGTCCTGTTTCCTCTTCTCTGCCTTTGTCATTTCCTGTGGTTTTCCTCTTGGGCTTGTCCCTCCAGCATCTTATTTTCCACTTGTTATTTATTAAACGTGGCCTCACATCAACCTCAATTTCAGTTTTAGGCAGCAAACATTTGGAATACTATGCAGAGAATACTATGCAGAGAACAGATATAATTTATGGTTATGAAGTGAACTACCAAAATATTATGAAGGTAGAATCATCTCTTGAGGTAAAATTCTGTAATTTTCATGTCATTTTCTGAAGGTGAAAAAAATCTTTTGGGTAAAACAGATGGAGCTGCTCTTTCTGAATGTCTGTGGGCATTTCCCGCCGGCACCATGGCAAACACCAGTTGTTTCCACCCTGCTCCGGCCACGGGTGACCGGAGGCGATTGCGCTTTCTCCCGATGCTGTCACCTACCTGGCTGCTCGCAGTGTGGCATCTGACGCTGCGTGTGAGCTGGGCAACCTTTCTTCCCCTGGCACGCCCCCGAGAGCTGCACAAATATTATGCTGCAGCACTTGTTCGCTTGCCGAATTTTCCCCTTCAGTTGTTATTTTGCAAGCGAGCACTTGGCGAGTCTTTGCTGTGGATAGAGATTTTGTAAGCCCGCATGGTTTCAGAATGCTGTGCAGCGGGAAGGGGAACACGGTGAAACTGAAACCGTGGGCTGAAGGAGAGTCATACCACACCGGGGAATTGTAGCAAGTCTCACAAGCCTGAGAAAGATGAAGAAAAGAATTAAAAGCCCAAGCCAATATCATTGTTGGCCTGAACTGTACTTAGAGATTTTTAAGCACAAAACCAATGCATCCTCTCCCAGTTTGGCCACCTCCACTGCTTCCAGGTGGGAGCTCAGTGTCCAGGCTGGTGGGGAACGGGGAGAACGCTTTACCCTCTCCACCCACATTCACTTCACATCTCCTGTAACCCTCCTCCCTTCCTCCAGCCCTAGGACTCCCTGGGAATGGAGACATCAGCTCTGGGTGGATCAAATGTAGCTAAGAAATTTCTCCCACTTCTTCAAGGGTGTGTTCCTTCATGCTGAGGGAGGGGCAGAGAAAACAGGCCCACAGCCCCTCTCCCTGTGACTCCTGACCCAGGGCCAGGGGGCCTTCGGAGCATCACCATGAGTGGGGGTGGAGGGGTGTCTGCTTCCCTGGGTTGTCCCTTGTCTTTAGTTCACCATCAGTGCTGCCCTCAGGCCAGATCCAGAGGATGGCATGAGCCAAGATCCCCAGGCAGACCTCTACATTAACCAGTTTCCCTTCACAGAGGTTAGATGGGCAGACCTCTACACTAACCAGTTTCCCTTCACAGGGGTTAGACGGGGAGACCTCTACACTAACCAGTTTCCCTTCACAGGGGTTAGACAGGGAGACCTCTACACTAACCAGTTTCCCTTCACAGGGGTTAGACGAGCAGAGTGCTGCTGTGGAGTCCTTTCAGGCAGGGAGGGGCAGATGAAGAAACATTCCACATAGCTTTTTGAGGACAAGGAGCCTGCGTCTCAGTTGTCTCTGTACCTCCACGCCTCACCTAGTGCCTGACATACACACGTGCTCAGTGTGTGACGAATGAATGAGTGGACATGGCAGCTCCTCCTTCCGGATGGAGAGTCTTGGAGTTCTAGGTCCTGATTACTAGACGTGGTTCTGGTGCCAACAGCCCTATTCCACTTTGCACAGCGAGCGAGGCGGACCCAAGTGCCAAGGCCTCCAAATGCAGGCTCTTTGGACTTCTATGAAAAATGATTAATTAGCATCTGTACATTCATTTCTGGCACTTATTCTCTGATGGAGGTTTGAGGAAGAACCCTTTGGTTTATCAAGCAAGACTTGAGATCAAGAAGACAGATTTGGGAGGCTATAGGCCACTTTCCAGATCCAAAGACCTGAGCCCCTTCCAGGCTTCAGGATACCTTCGGTAGGGTCGCCTCACTCACCCAAAGTGGGCTTTGGGGCAGTGGTGACTGGGTGACCACTCGGGCCCCCTGCTGTGCAGTTCCACCTGGACAAGGACCATTTTCTCCAAGGAGACAGCCAAAGTGCATGCAGTAGGCTTGAAGTCCCCGTTAAAAACTATTTACCTACCATCTGAACTAGAAAAAAATGAGGTCATTTGAGATCGCTGCTCCTTAAGTAGCAGAGGGACAGATGGGTCCAGCTGTGGTCCCAGTTTCTCCCACCTGGTCCATTTGACAGAGGTTGTCAAGTGGAGCCTGACACTGAGCCTCTCACTGAGCGTGGGTGCCAGTGGGGCCACGTAGCTGAGTCATCCTGGGAGAAAGTGCTGATGCTCCAGCCCCAGGACATCCAGGAGGCAGGTAGGAGCCAGGAGAGGAGGCTCCTGGAACAGATGAAGCCTGCTAGACTCAAACCCGGTCTAGGAATTATTGCTGTATTCCTGAGCAGATCCAGACAAGAAATCCTGAACATTCCATTCACCTCCTCAGAACCTGGCTGCCTTCTTAGTCTCGGCTGTTGGTGCTTAGCTTTTAAAAAGCTCACTTAAAAACAAGGGTGTCTCTGCCCTGCTGGTAGCACAGTGGATGGGGTGCCAGCCTGCAAACCCAGGGGTCACTGGTATGATTCCCAGCCAGGGCACATGGCCAGGTTGCAAGTCAGATCTCCAGCCAGGTCCGTGGCTGGAGGCAAGTGAAAGATAACCATATATTGATGTCTCTGTCCCTCTCTGCCTCTATCCCTTCCTCTCTCTCTGAAAAATAATAAGTAAAATCTTAAAAAAAAAAAAAAAACAAGAGTGTCTCTCATTTTCTCCTACTGCTGATTCTTTTTGACTTTTCTTTCTTATTTGGTGAACCCTTGCTCATACCATTTACTTATTAATATTTCAAGTATTTTTCCTTTGTATTTTCCTTTGCCAGATTTTATTCTATTTTTCTTCCTTTCCTTATTTCCATTATATAGTTAATTTTATTATCCCTGAACAAGTTTACATATGTCTACCCTTTTTTCTCTCTCTGTTTGATAGTTTTCTCACTCTCTTCCTTCTCAATCCCTTTGTCCACTTAGGTCCAGCCTTTGCTCCACGCATGTCACCATAGCAACAGCCATGGTGCTGAGTTTGTGGGGTCTTCAGGCCTTGTTTTCCACAGAGCTCCAGGTCCCACGAGGCTCTGCACTGTCCTGTAGAGTTACAGATTGTGGGGGTGCTGGAAGTCCAAGGAAGGCCAGCTTCCCTGGCGGACCTCTAGCGTGGGTCCTGAGGGATGCTGACTGTTAGCAGGTGACAAGATACTGCGCCTGCCAGCAGCAGATAGTGTCTTTGATATTAGTTTTTCATGGAGAACAGGAAGAAGTTCCCTCTTGTGCTTTCAGCACTATCTCAAGATGTGCAGTGGGTCATGGGTGTTGTCTCTCCCCTTTAACTGTAAAGAAAGCTACAGCGCACCCCCAGACAGCATCCTTGTTCCTGTACCTTTAACAGTCCCCTGCGCAGGCCCAGTGAGAAACCCGCCCTCCTTCCTCCCCACTGTGTTGCAGAAAGGGAACACGGCCCTGCACATCGCAGCCCTCGCTGGTCAGGATGAGGTGGTCCGGGAGCTGGTCAACTATGGAGCCAACGTCAACGCCCAGTCACAGGTGGGAGTTCTCTCTGGTCCCTGTACTAGAGAGCACAGCCTTTCTTCTTCCCCCATGTGTCTGTCCCACAGTGGACACATTGGCTACTAGGTTGTATGCACACTGTGTAGCTGAGCCTCGATTTATTATGTATCTCCAGGCAACAAAGATGGCATCCCTATTATTTTTTCACACTTCCACACCTCCTATGCATGATATGGTTAGTCACGTGGACTATGTTCAGCAAACTAATCAAATAATATATTTGGTTATGCCTCAGTTAAGAAGAGAAGCTGTGTATGGGGGCCGGGACAGGGGAAGTGAAACCAGAGGGGAAGTGTGTGGGAGAGGCTGATTGATGGTGGGGCAGAAACAGCCTTCATGGGGTGTCACCCCCACCTTGTGGCCTTTTGCAATATTCCCCCTACGCCATTTCAAAGGGCAGCAGAGTTTCTTTACCTGGAGACACGGGTGAGGCTATTGCCCTGTGGTCAGGGTGAAAACAGGATGAGGAGCGAGCTGTCCTTGAGTTGAGAGGACTTTGCACCGGTTCTAGCATCTCTCATGACTGCCGGTGAATTGCAATGCCTTTTTCTCTTGCTTTACAGAAAGGCTTCACACCCCTATACATGGCAGCACAAGAGAATCACTTAGAAGTGGTGAAGTTTTTACTGGAGAATGGAGCTAATCAGAATGTAGCCACTGAAGTAAGTCCCTTGGGAAACGGCCTCACGGCGGGAAGTCTCCAGGGGTGGGACATGGTTGTGTGGCATGCGTTCCTGGGATGTGGCTGGAGGCACATCTGTGTCATGATCAACGCGAAGTGTTGCTGAGTGCTCTTGACCTTCATTCAGTTCACGGCACTCATCCCAGCTGCTGTGGTCTCTGCAAGGGAGGAAGGCACAGTCATGGGTCTTGAGGAATGCCGACACATAGCAGAGACATGACACCAGAGTCTAACATGTCACTCCCACTATGACCAACACAGAAGGCTGGACAGGTGGGGGTGGTGTAGGTCTGTGTGGTTGACAAGTCTGCTTTGGACCTTAGTGAGAAAGGCTCTTGCCATGAACCCACTCTGTACCTTGGACAGGTCACTTTGATCCTGCGTGTTGTCACTGATGAAATGATACAGCTGAACTTCAGGCTAAGGGCTTCTCTTGATTTCTAACATTGTAAGACAATGATTACATGACTCTGTTATCATTCTGTTCAGCTGGTTCATGGGGTCCCAGTATACAACTGAGAGGATCAATAGCAGTAGCTCACAATCTAATTCTCGATGCCTGACATGGTTTCTAGCTTTCGGCAGGTGTTCAATAATATTCATGAAAGGAATAAACGAATACTCGTTTGCCATGTTGAAGGAACTGCCTTGGCACTAGTAGATGGAGTGAGAGGAGGGTAGGAAAAGAAATGAAAGATAGTAAAATGCCTCTCCTAACCCTCAGTCAGACTGGGAACACCATAAAGGTAAATATGTGCTCAAAAAATTACTGTAAGTTCTGTGAGGTTGCAAAGAAGGAGAGTGGAATCAAGAAAGGCTTCAAGGAGGAGGTGGGATTTAAGTGGAGCTTGAAAGATGGCAGGGCTTCCAAGAGCAGAGACCTGGAGGCGGAAGGCCTGTCATGAGCAGGTGCCCTGAGGTGTGAACACATCCTGCCTTGAGGACAGCCAGTAGTCGGTTGCCGTCAGAGCCAATGGATCTTTCCTCTTCCTCTCTGGTCAGGACGGCTTCACCCCTCTGGCTGTGGCCCTGCAGCAGGGCCACGAGAATGTGGTGGCTCACCTCATCAACTACGGGACGAAAGGGAAGGTGCGGCTCCCCGCCCTGCACATCGCGGCCCGCAATGATGACACCCGGACAGCTGCGGTGCTTCTGCAGAATGACCCCAACCCTGATGTACTTTCCAAGGTGAGGGCACCCCAACGGAGGACCAGGGGAAGTCTAGAGCCGGGGCCAGGGGGACCTGTGGGTTACAGAGGTACCACCAGCTCCCAATAACATCCCCAAGAGCTAACCCAGACAGGAGATGGTGCCAGCCGTGCATACGGAGCACCAGCCTTGTGACTGCAGATCCCCATTAGGACATCAAAGAGCCCCAACTTGAATCCCTGGTGGATACCAAGAAAAATGTGCTTGGCATGGAGCAGGGAAGGTTGTTGTTGCTCCAGGCCACCCAGAAATGTCCAGGGAGGCAGATCTCTGGACAGAGTGAAACATGGAATCCCAGCAGGTGGTCTTCTAGAATTTTTATCCCGTACTCTTTTCCTGGCTTCCCCCTGGCGGAGGGAGGGAGGTGACCCCACATGTAGAGATGAGAACGTGGAGGGTCATCCCAGGGCCCTAGAGAGCTTGCCATCTGAATGTGCTGATGTTTTGATTCACTGCTGACCCACTCTCTGTAAGTTTAGGCTGTTCATTTCTTGTCTCACAGTGGATATGGACTTGGGCTGGGTTATTCTCGGACTGTCCCCTCCCCATGGTCACTGGGTTTGGTCTGCAAAGGTGCTGACTGGGTTACAGTTGGTCTGAGGTTATGGAACAGAAATACGACTATGGACCCACCCAAGGGGCCGGCCCAGCCAGCTGAGTCATTGCACCTTTTTAAGGGGCTGAATTAAGGTCACAGACCCCTTGCCTGGACAGTGTGTCCTCAGGTGAAAGGTTGTCAGTTTGATTCCTGGTCAGGGCACATGTCTGAGTTGCATGTTTGGTCCCTGGTCAGGGTGTGCGCAAGAGACAACCAATTGAATTGATGTTTCCTTCACATTGATGTTTCTCTCCATCTCTATCTCCTTCCCTTCCCCTCTCTCTCTCTAAAAGAAAAAAATATATATGGACCCCTATACCACTTTCCACTCAGTAGCTAAAATCTCCTCACAAGTTGACACTCAGATGAATGGCCCTGCAGAGTTGGAGGCAATCCTAGTCCATGGTGTAGCCACATGAATCACAAAACAAAGAATGTGGGTCGCTCAGAGGCAGTACCTAGCTTTCTTTTGTAGGTTTTTGAATGGAGATAAGTTTTCTTTTTTGTTGTTGTTATTTTTTAAAGTTAAATGTATTGGGGTGACATTGGTTAATAAGGTGATAAAGGTTTCAAGTATACATCTTTATGAAACATGAACTGTATATTGCACTGTGGGCCCACTACCCAAGATCAAATCAATCTTTTATCACCATATATTTGACCCCCTTACTTCTTACTGTCTCTCTACTCCCCTCTGGTAACCACCATACTGTTGTTTGTGCCTCTGAGTTTGTGTTTGTTTATTTGTTACTTTCAGCTTTATATCCCACATAGGAGTAAAGTCATCTAATTCTTAGCTTTTTCTGGCCGATTTATTTTGCTTAGCATGATATTCTCAAGGTGTATCCGTATTGTTGCAAATGGCCGTATTTCATCTTATGGCTGAGTAGGATTCCATTGTATGTACAATCATCTACTGAAGGACACTTAGGTTGTTTCCATGCCTCGGCCACCATGGATAATGCCACAGTGAACATAGGAGTGCGTATAGCTTTGCAAACGACTGTTTGCACCTAGCTTTTGAATATAACCTGTTGTAGACTCGGCGCTATCAGGAAATGTTCTTATCACTCTAAATCTGCTTTATGTGTAGGGTCCTCTGGACCTGCCAACGTTTTCAGAATCCCTGGGCTGATTCTGAGATGCAAATGACAGTACATGGCATGTGACAAGTTGTTCCCCCTCTGTCGTGCCCCAGACAGGATTTACCCCCCTCCACATCGCAGCTCACTACGAGAACCTCAACGTGGCCCAGCTACTCCTCAACAGGGGAGCCAGTGTCAACTTCACGCCACAGGTAAGACTCTGGCTGGCCAAGGGGTTGGGGGTGTCTGGAACCTAGGTACTCCCACCTCTCCTGGGGTAGCACGACTTTCTCCATACTGCGGAAGTGCCTGTGGGTGAGGCAGCCCTGGGGTCTGTTAAGGTTCCTCATCGTGGGTTTCTAATCATACACCTTTAGTCTCCATTTGCCCCTTGTAGAGGGGGGAAACCTGGAGGCTCAGGGACTGGCTTTTCTCCAGCTCAGTCTTTTGATCCTGGGCCTGGCCCCCTTACTCTGATTAACTGCAATGCTATCATGTCCTTACAGGTCTTGAAATCTTTCTTGGGCGAGAAATGTCCTAACAATAGGCTTAATGTGGCTGTTAGTACAGCTGCAGCTGTGGCTGTGGGATGGGGGCAGGGGCAGGGTGGGGTGGGGTGGGGTGCAGAGCAGCTGCTGTCCATGGGAGGAGGCCACACCCTGACTGGTCCCACTCATCCCTTCCAGAATGGCATCACGCCGCTGCACATCGCCTCCCGCCGGGGGAACGTGATCATGGTGCGGCTCCTGCTGGACCGCGGGGCCCAGATAGAAACAAGGACCAAGGTGGGTGCCCATGAGCTCCATGGCAAGGCCAGGGGAGGGAGTTCTGCCTTCCACTCTAACTCAGAGTGGTAGGCTCTCGGTGACCAGCTGGTGACGGGCCTGCAGCCTCTCAGAGCGTGCATGGCGGGAGTCCGGTACAGCAGAAGACGGTAACAGCACAGTGAGGGATCAAGCTGGTCCCTAAGGAAGCATTGAGCTTCTGCAACTCTAATGCTGGTGATGATAGGGGCAGCCTTCTCTCCAATGGCCTCTGATAGGTGCCTTTGGGGCTTTCTCTTTGTGACTGTTTTTTAAAGGATGAATTGACACCTCTCCACTGTGCAGCTCGGAATGGGCACGTGCGAATCTCAGAGATCCTGCTGGACCATGGGGCACCCATCCAAGCCAAAACCAAGGTGTGTGCTTCCTTTCCATGAGCAGCATCTGTTAGGCAGGGCTCCAGGTCAGGCCAGACGGGGAGCAAATCCCACTTCTGAGAAACAGTGATCCTAATACCACTAACAGAGCCAGTGTTGTGTGTGATTACCCCAATGTCTGTCACATAAGAGCCCTAGTTATTATCTAGATCAGGGTCAGCCAAATGTTCTCTGAGGGCCAGATAATAAATATTTTTAGGCTTTGCAGGCCATGGTATCTGTCTCAATGATTCAACTTTGCCATTATAGCAAGAAAGCAACTATGTGTAATATGCACACTGGTGGCCATGTTCCAATAAAACTTTATTTACAAACACAGGCAGCAAGCCAGATTTGACCCCAGGGCTATTGTTGCCCGTAGCTTTCAATCAACCCTTGACTATTGCACCCTGCTCCTGAAAAGACAGGCACTGAGCCCTTGGAAAAGTCTTCACAGCCTGGGCCAGACTGGAGTCAAGTTAAAAAGAAAACCAAATAATTCTTTTCAACATCCGTTAGGGACCAGAGCCAGGGCCCATCCTTCAGTTCTAAAATCAGGTCTTCCTGGAGCTACAGTGGTCAGACCACCCCAGTGTTGCCTGCACCTCCTCCAGGCCCTTTCCCCAGTTTTAAGGGTATATTGAGAGGAGTTGAATTTAGAACAGCAAAGCAGAAGCCAGGCCCATTCATGGCCACTCTGGAGGTTTTTTGTGAGAAGTTCTCTGTCATAAAGTTGTAGCATAATTCAGGCAGGAAAGCCAATTTATTCCCTGACAAATTATCATGTGCATATTCTCCAGAGCTGTCTGTAATTTGGGGCATGATTTACAGCACCAGGCTGGGGGGTGTGTGTGTGCATGTGTGTGTGTTTCTATCTCACGCAGCCTCCCACCCACAGCTGATGTGCTGTGTGCCTTAGAGCATGTCTCTGACTCTCTCTGTTCCTGTCTCCTCATCTGGACAGCTCTACTCCCCTTTCCCAGGGCTGTTGGGATGATTACATGAGATAACATCTTTGAAAGTACATACAAAAGCAGAAATCCTCCAATAAGTGAAGGTATAATTGCTACTGCCAATTATATTATTAGGTCAGCAAATTCTCAACATTTTTCCACAGAGGCCCTGTATTTAAACGTGTAAGTGTCCTAAGTGAGTAATGATTTTATATTATCCAGATTATTAGAATGGGGCTAAAAGGGATGGTTATGAAAATTCTTCACTGAGAACTTTCTTTTCAATGGGGAAATGTGGTGTGACCTTTTAAAAGTGCAGTCAGTGGCAAGAGCTGTGTTGGTTTGCTAGGGCTGCAGTCACAAAACACCACACGCCAGGGCCTCAAACAGTGGAAGGTGATAGTTGCAGTTTTGGAGGCTGGACATGTGAGGTCAGGGTCCACAAGGTTGGTTCCTTCCAAAGGCTGGGCGGGCAGGTCTGCTTCTGGCCTCTCCCATGGTTTCTGGTGGTTTGCTGGCAATTGTCTGCCTTCCTTGGCTAGGAAAAGCATCAGTCACCAACTGTCTTCCTCATCGTCCCACGGCATTTCCCTGTGTGTGTCTGTATCGAAATATCTCCTTTATATATGACAGCAGTCATGTTGGGGCAGGCCCCACGCTAATGACCTCTTCTTAACTAACTTCACCTGCAATGACCCTTTTCCCAAATAAGGTCACATTTTGAGGTCCTGGAGGTTAGAACTTTACCATGTGCATTTTTGAGGGCTCACAGTTCAACACCCATAACACGAATATCAGCTGTCATGCAGCCTGATTGTGTTTCTCCCTTGCTGATATACTCTCTCAATCATCACTTTCTTTAAAAAAAAAAGAAAGAGGAAGATTTTATCTATTTATTTTTATGGAGAGGGGAAGGGAGGGAGAAAGAGAGGGAGAGAAACATTAATATGTGGTTGCCTCTCCTGTGCTCCCAACTGCGGACCTGGCCCACAACCCAGGCATGTGGCCTGAGAATGGAACCAACGACCCTTTGATTCTCGGGCGGGCGCACAATCTGCTGAGCCATACCAGCCAGGGCTCAATGATCACTTTCTAAAAGCCGAAGTTCAAGTTCCTTAGCTCATAGACTTTCCCAGTGCAGTTTCCGCCCACCCCTCCAGCCCAGATCCTCGCCCCGTCTCACTCACCTCTCCCGCACGTTTAACTGCACACCGGTCCCCGAGTTCTCCTAGGACAGGTGTCTCTGTACACACTATGTTCTTTGCCGGGAGATTCTTCCCCTTTTGTCTTCCTGGTGCAGTCCTGGCTCAAGGATCACCTCCTCCTAGAAGCTTGTGTTTCTGTCTTCCTTCTGGGTCCACCCTCCCTGCACCTCTGTGCTTTGAGCCGCTTTCCTTGATGTCATCATACTGAATAGCAACAATGTGTCTATTTCTGTGTCCTTTACCTACCAGCTTCCTTAGGCCAGGGACTAGGTCTGTCCTCTTCTGTTTCCCCAGAGCTTTACCCATCCCTGGTGCACGTTAATCATTTAGTTAACCTTTTTTGAATTTATGCCTGAGTAAATGAGTCTCCTCTGTCTTTAATTTTTAAAAATAAATTGCTATCTAAGAAACATCGAGCATCCTTAACAAAATCTAGCTATGTATTTATTTATTTACTTTATCCTCACCCAAGGACATGCTTATTGATTTTAGAGAGGCGGAAGGGAGGGAGAGAGAGAGGGAGAGAAACAGCAATGTGAGAGAAGCACTACTGGTCAGGTGCCTCTCCTACGTGCCCTGACCAGGGACCAAACCTGCAACCTAGGTAGGTGCCCTTACTGGGAATTGAATCTGCAATCTTCTAGTTTATAGGATGACACTCCAACCAGCTGAGCCACAACTGGCCGGGGCTCCTTAAGAAAAATTTTACGTTCCTTGTATTTGTTAGGAGCAAGGAACAGAGGAAGGCATTTAGCTCCAAGTTCCATTTTGCCATCATTCATTCATTTGTTCAAAACCACATTGATTACAGACCACACTGTGTGCATTACACGCACGTCCAGGGCACTGTGGGCATTCAAGAGATGTTAGGCATGGTCACTGATCTTAAGAAGTTTTTAAGTAAGGAGAGAAGATACACCTACCTGAAAAGTTACATATGAATACAATTCAGCAAATACATGAATCAGGTCCAAGTGAGTGATACAGATAAGAAAATCCCTCAGTCGTCTAGGGTGGTCAGGGAAGAGGTGAATCTGGCTGGAGCTGGCTTGGGGGATCTGGCAGGTGGGTCTGGCAAGGTGGGAGGAGTTTGTGGGAGACCTGGGTGAGCATGGAGACCAGCGTGAAATCAGGAGCCACCCAAAGCATCATGTAGGGAAGAAGTAAGGAGTAAGGTTTATAGTCATTGCACTGAATTGCCATATTCTGTCCCCAAAAGCCTTTGTGGTTACTTGTTGTTTTCCTCTTCACCCAGAACGGCTTGTCCCCAATTCACATGGCGGCTCAGGGAGACCACCTTGACTGTGTCCGACTTCTATTGCAATACAACGCGGAGATAGATGACATCACCCTGGATCACCTGACCCCGCTCCACGTCGCAGCCCACTGTGGCCACCACAGAGTAGCCAAGGTCCTTTTGGACAAAGGGGCCAAACCAAACTCCAGAGCCCTGGTGAGTGGGAGCCTACCGGAGGAGTTGCCTGTGGGGCAAGGGCCAAGGTGGGGCAGGCCCCAGGCTGCCTGTCTGGGCCTTGTGGGAGACCATGTGTGTAGGCTCACGAAGCGTGGTCCTGCACAGACAGGACAGTAAATCCTGATGACTGTGGCCCCTGGTCAGGAGAGAGTTTGGGCCCAGGAGACCTGGCTCTGGAAGCAGAGTTCATGGTATGCACCTGGGTTGTGGGGGGTCGGGGGTGCCACTCTACCCAAGCCAGGCCCAGAGCTGAGGGACAGTAATTTCTTGGAGACTGCGTATCTTCTGTCTGCTTTGCGGGCCAGTGAAATAACCTGAGCTTAGCATCTTTTCTCTGCAGAGGGGCTTACAGTGCTCATGCTGCTCCTGCAGAGGTGAATTCAGGCCAAAAGCTCATCAATCCCCTCCTGGGTGGTTCAGGGACATGGTGGGTCCAGACCTCTGCTCTGACCACGACCACCCTCTCTCCTCTGCCTATTCCCAGGGGAAGAGAATTTGGAAGGCAAAACAGCCTCCAGAGCCTGCAAGGATGGCTCGCTCATTCATTCAGGAACAGCCATCCTTGAGCCCTGGCCGCACACCAGGCCCTGTTCTAGGCCAATCGGACCGTCTCAAGCTCAGCACTGTTGACATTTTGAGCCTGGGACTTCTTGCTGCAGGGGGCTAGCCTGTGCAGTGTGGAATGCTTAGCAGCATCCCTGGCCTCTACCTGCTAGGGGTTGATGGCATAGCCCCTCGAGTTGTGACAATCAAAAACATCTCCAAGGTGGGGTGCAGGGACAAAATCTCCCCCATACTTCGAAAGCCGCTATGTTAGGGGCATAAAGTACTAGGAAAAAAACAAGCAAACAGGCAAAAACAAATAACCCTGCTCTTGCGGAGTTTACATTTTAGCATGTCACTTTAGAGCAGAGCTGATGTACAGAAATCCTTTTTACTAAAAATGATCGTCGCTTTCCGGGAAGAAGGAACCTGATTCGCTTCACAGAAGTACTTTTTATTGTAAAGTCTCCCTTGAGGAGACTTTAAACAGCAGGCGCTTTTAGTGCCTCCAAAAATATGATTAAGTTTTTAAAAAAGGCTTCTAGACAACATGCTCGGAAATGTGCCTGGTGCATTCGGTGAGAGCCACCTGCCTCTTCTGTGGTTCGCAGTCCTCGACTTTCTGGTCTGGGAGCGCTGCTGGCAGGCTGGGGCGGAGGCGGCCTTTCAACCAGCAAGCAGGGTGGGTGCTCCTTGGGCTAGTGTGTAAGCGCCTGTGTGTCTGTCTCCCTCCGTGCGGGGCTGCAGAATGGCTTCACCCCCTTACACATCGCCTGCAAGAAGAACCATATCCGTGTCATGGAGCTGCTGCTGAAGACAGGAGCCTCCATCGATGCTGTCACTGAGGTAGGAGAGACTCTGCAGGTGTGTGGGTGGTCTTCTGCCATGGTCTTCCCTCAGCAGCCTCCTGGGGGAGTTGTTCTTTGTAGCTACGTGTGGCTGCAGGGGTGTGTGTGTACATGCAAGCCTGGACGGCTCTGGGGGATAAATCAGGGCTGACTAAGACCAGGGAATAAGTGTCAAGTCTCAGGGCCTTTTGCAAGGTAGATGCAATTTTTTGAGCTATAGAAGTGGGCAGGATCACCCTGTAGTGATTTTCCCCTCTAGCTGTTTTCCTGGAAATGAACCCGTCTCGTTTAACTCCCTTTTCTTGGAAAACCATTCTGGAGCAGCTAGAGGCAAGAAAGCCCTAACAACATCTGGGTGTGTCTTCTTTGGAGGAATGGGAAAGTCTCCTCTCTTCTCATTCCTCCCCTATCTATTCCAGTCTGGCCTGACACCTCTCCACGTGGCCTCCTTCATGGGGCACCTGCCCATCGTGAAGAACCTTCTGCAGCGGGGGGCATCACCCAATGTCTCCAACGTGGTAAGCCTGTGGGGACAGCAAGGGCTCTTTCGCAGCACCAAGAGCTCGGAGGGGAGCTTTAGCCAGAGATCCCTAGATCTCTCTGAGGATAGAAGTAGAATTCTCAGAATAGCAGAGACTTCAGACTTGGGGAGAATATCCGTATACACTGATGCTTTTCCCATTAAACTTGCCACACATCTGTATGCCGGGGGGGGGTGGTTATTTTGAACAATAATTTGGGGACTTCTATAAATGTCAGCTAGGAATACATTTACATTTTTAAATATTCATGAGCTCTGGGGTTTACTTGTATGTGTGCTTAGATCACACACACACCACACACACACACACACACACACACACACGCACCCCAGGCATCAGCAGGCTAAAGGCTGAAGAAGCTGCCTGCTGGGGCAACTCCGCCTCTTGGACCAAAACCAGCCAAGCTTCTCCAGGCTCACACGCCGGAGCTCTGCGTGTGTTCTTTTGGAAACCCAGCATGTATTAACACGTCTATAATTTTGTTATTTTACAGAAAGTGGAGACCCCGCTACACATGGCAGCAAGGGCAGGGCACACAGAAGTTGCCAAATATTTGCTCCAAAACAAAGCCAAAGTCAATGCCAAGGCCAAGGTATGTCCTGGAGGTGGGAAGAATCCTGGGAGGCAAGCAATTCAAGCTCAATAGGGAGAAATGCATCCTAATTAGAGACCTGGCTGCATTGCTGATGGCACTAAGATTCCTGTGTCCACTGCACCAAATGCTCAGATTCTGCTTTGCAGGGGTCTGACAGGACCAGAGGCAAATTTGCATCAAAACTGTGTTTCTTTTGGATAATGAAAGTCCAAGGGGCACAGCTGACCTGCCGTGTTTATTGGGCTGAAAGGGTTTCCTAGTGGTTAAAGTCATGGTATGAAAAGGAAAGCAACTCTTTAAAGAAAAGGTTGCCAGTGAAAACCAGTCAGCAATGACTTGATCTTAAAATGGATGCTTCCTGCTTGTTGTAAAAAGCAGTTTCAAGGGCTTGAGCGAGTGGAGAATAAGAATGGCTGCTGACTTTGCAAGTTGAACAGCTTCGGCCAGGAGCAGTCTTTCCTGGCCCACAGGTGACAGAGGCTCCATTTAAAATTAGGACTCTGATTTCTTTTGGGCCCACTTGAAGGAGTGACCCAGATGAGTCAGTAACAGGGAGCTCACCCACTAAACCCCTTCAGCATCCAGCATAAACAGGGGGCGGGATGGGGTGAAAAGCCCCTTCTCCCTTTAGTTTAGACTATCTAATGACCCCAGGATAGTGTCAAAGAAGAAGACAGGTGTCCACTGAGGAGTGACTTGGGAGACAGCAATCACCACAACTTATTGAGTGCCTATCATGTACCAAACACTGTGTGAAAGTGTATCTTACGTACACTATCTGCTTGATCCTAATCATAGTCCTAGGAGTTTGATATAATTATTCCCATTTCATAGACGGGAAGGCTGAGCCTTTGGGCAACTAAGTAACTACTAAGTAGAAGTAACTACTAACTTGGCTTCTGTAATTCAGAGATGTGATTTGAATTCCATGTTTACATCTTACCAGCTGTGTGACCTTGAGGAAGTCATTTAACCTCTCTGGGCATCATCTTCCTTCTTGGGAAAATGAAGCTTTGGATTAGGTAACCATAGTATTATTCCATTCTTTTTTTTTTTTTTTTTTTTTTCATTTTGGGTTCCAGGATGACCAGACCCCACTTCACTGTGCAGCTCGCATTGGCCACACAAACATGGTGAAGCTCCTGCTAGAAAATAATGCCAACCCCAACCTGGCCACCACTGCCGGACACACACCACTGCACATTGCAGCCCGAGAGGGCCACGTGGAAACAGCGCTGGCCCTCCTGGAAAAGGAAGCCTCCCAGGCATGCATGACCAAGGTACAGCCTTTCTCCCCCTGTTCTCTAGGCGACTAGCACAGGCCGGCCACTGCCGGGGCTGGCGCATGGGAGGCATTCCCACCTGCTCTTCTGCATTGTCTGCTAAAATCAGCTGGGAGGGCCAGTACCCACAGGATTGCCCACCATCTGAGAGCCTGATAGGTCATTATTCTGACTCAGAAAGGTGGTGAACTGTAGGTTCTCGTTGACCTACCCAGCCTTCATCCACTTATTTTGGAATTGCTATTTGCTCAGCAACTGCTCTAAACAAATCAGACAGGTGCTGGGAGGTAAGAAGGAGTAAGATTTGACCCCTGCCCTCAAGCAGCTAGTGATCAAATCACAATAAAATACGGTTTTATGCTCATCAGGAGAGGTGTGGGTGGTGGGTGGCGGGTGGCAGAGAGCTGGCTGATTGTCAAGGTTGCGACTTCCGGGGGTGTCAGAGGTTCTGTGCCCTACATTTGACTGGTGTCTCCCTGCCCGTTGAGGTGGGACACATCCTTTGCTGTTGGCCGTTGCTCCAGGGAGGACCATGCTCCCCATGGCTCTGACAGCCTGTGTTTCTCCTCAGAAAGGATTTACCCCTCTCCATGTGGCGGCCAAGTACGGGAAGGTTCGCGTGGCCGAGGTGCTACTGGAACACAATGCACATCCAAATGCAGCTGGAAAAGTGAGTTTGAACTTCTCTCCCGCTCTCAGGTTAGAAGCCAGAACCAAAGATCAATTCTATTTATGAAAAGCATTTCTTGCCAAAGCCCACTTTGCCCATCTTTCGAATGGGCAGCTATCTAGGGAGAATGACCTTGGGGAAGACTGGTCTTTCTGACAAAGGCCTTGACCTTCTAGAAAGATCCAGTGGCCCATTCTGAGTGAGTGTGCTAATAGCACGGCCCCATCAGGCCCAGCGAAAATGAGGGGGTGGCCCTGGGTCCACTGGGCATGCTCTTAGTGACTTCTGATCAAGGTTGGCTCCGGAATGATTTTTAACCCGATTTTACCTGTATAAAAGAAATGATGTGGATCCCAGAATGGTGCTCCCTGTAGCTAAAGAAATCACTAAGTGGAAAGTCAGCTGAGTGAAAGCTGTTCTCTCTGTTGGTCTCACCCCCCTGCAGAATGGCCTGACTCCCCTGCACGTGGCGGTCCATCACAACCACCTGGACATCGTCAAGCTGCTGCTTCCCCGGGGCAGCTCCCCACACAGTCCCGCCTGGGTAAGCCTGCCGTGGTCCACGCAGCGGGAGAGCAGAGCAGACCAAGGTGTTGCGTCACCTTGGCCCCGGGGGGGCAGGCTGCCTGCCTCTTCTTCCCAGGGGGCTGTTCCAGAAGCAGCTAAAGGGCTTTGCTGTTACGCTTTTATTTTTACCTCAAATCTCATCTCACTTTCACAAATGTTACCTGCAGTATAATCTCCACTAGCTGAGGACCAAGAGTGGGTTTACTTTACAGGGGTGGTGCTTCTCACACAACAAAGCGCTGCGTGTCTGCCTGAGCTTTGCACATGGGCTGTCCAAGGTCAGCATGTACAGGAATCACCACTCACGGTTAACCTTGTTCTCCGATTCCAGTCCGGTGGCCCTACACTGAGAAATATTAGGCAGAGCTGGGGTTGAACTTGCTGGAACCTTGAAGCAAGGGCCCCACCCAAATCTATATCTCTTAGGGGTTCAGGCTTGTAGATCGTGGTGTTTCTGACAAGGCACACGGTGAATATTACATGGTAGACATATACCCAGTGTGCTGGCTTCATGCAGCGCTGAAATGCGCAGCTCAGAGCAGCAGGTTCATTGCCTCTTAAGGGAGCTACCAGGCCTGCGTATTATGTAAGACTAGGCTGGCAGGGGTGGGGGGTGCGGGAATGCAAGGTGTAAGGATGAAGCTGGACAGAGGATCATTTTGGGGGTAGGCTGCCCCCTGTTGGATGAAAGGGTGTGCAGTGTTTAGGAGGAGAGGGTCAAGGTGGGGCTGGTGGCTACACATTGGGGGAGGGTCAAAGAACAGGAGCAGGGCTTGGGTTAGAAGGACACAAGTGATCGCTGCATTCAGGAACTCGCCATTCCATGGGACAGCCAAGTCTGAGAGGTATAATTTCTGGGAGAGCAAAGCTCCAGTGCTCAGCCAGGCGGGAGTCGGACTGCCATCTCCAAGGAGGGAGCTGTGAGGGTGGGGTGGTCCCGGGCTCCAGTTGGCACCTGCTGACTTCACAGGGACGCAGACCAGTCAAGGAAGATCAGTGTGGGCCTTCAGTTTGTTTTCCCTCCTCAGAATGGACGCTCATCTGAATTTTACAGCCTGGCTTTCTTGCAGGGACAGTGTCTCCCAGATGCACTGTCTCCTTGGGCTCCTGTCCCTGCTGCTTTTGTAGCAAAGTCCACGGTCACTGTGTAGACAGAGCATGCAGCCCGGCGAAGATGTGACTTACTCCTGCATCTATAAATAAAAAGCTGGACTCCCTCCTCCTCGCACCCCGCCTCGCATAGGAGAAATCAGAGCCAGGTTCATGGTATTTAAAGAGAGATTTAGCAAGATTTAGCAAGCACACACGCTGTACAGATGGGGTTTGTTTCCACGGCAGGAATAGTTTACCACGTCGTCTGGCAATTTTGTAGAATTTCACATGTAATTCTCTGCACCCAAACCAAACCCTCCCCTTTCTCATTTTGATGCTAATGTTGTCTCAGCATCTCTCCTGTGGGCATGCCTTTGGATGAGCTCACTTCCCCAGGGAAGCGGAGCCTTTCACTGGCACCGAGCCCGCCCAACCTCTGCCTGCCTCTCCTGCCTCCTTGCTCCTTGTCACCCCCAGGTCCCTGTTTGGGGGCAGCTCAGCAAGCAGGTTCCCGTTCTGAGCCCACCTCCCAGCTGTCACCAGGGTCTCCTGGCAGCGGGAGCCCACCTCCAGGGCCAGCCTGCCCTTTGGCAGGACAGAATGCTATCCTTGCCGGTTTGCCTTCCCTCCTCAGAACAGATACTCATCTGAATTTTGCTGAATCTTGGGCCTCCCTAGACCTTCTGAGTCAGAATCTGCGTTTTAACAGTGTGGACATCTATAACTGCCCAACAGGCCTGCAACTCTGGTTATACTTCTGTGAATATACTTTGAATTGCTCAAGTGCCTGTCCTTTGTACGTAAGGGAAATCCTGACAATCATCACTTTTACGTGGTGAATGCCGACTGTGGGCCAGGCATCAGTTAGCTCACCCTGACAGCTGTCCTTAGTAGACCTTGTTGGATACTCATCTTAGAGAGCATGATCTCCCTTTAGGGATGGCTCCAAATCGTGGGCTTGATCTACTGAATTATACCTCTTTTCTTTGCTCTCTTTTGATGCAGTACAAAATTCATTTTGTTTAATTAAGTTCGTTATAATCCCAATGCCGATCTTGTTATGGGAAAACAATGTACAAAGAAGCATTTAATGCTTTCTCATAACATAATCAAATTAAAAAAGAGAAACACTCAAACGCATTATCTTACATAATTATTTAAAGGGAAAGTTTTGTTTTTTTTTTTTTAATTCAATTTAACACTCTGGGTAAATTACACTTTTTCATTTCCCCATAAAATCCACCTTGCAGGCGGATCTTCCCCTGTCTCCCAGTGATATAAACCGGATTTTACCCTATTGGTTTGCCCCATTTCCTCTTTTTCTTGTTTCTGATCAGTGATCCTGAAACCAGCAGAATCAGAAATGCTGGTTTCCCCAGTACAGCCGTGGCTGGCAGGGAGACTCAGTTCTCTGGGACAGCTCGGAAAATGCTGGCCAGGGTGAGGGGACCATATGCCGTATGCCATCTGCTCTGGGGCTGGGTGGGTATACGCTTAGAAAGTCACAGGTCCTGTCAGAGGTCCTGAGGTCTGACATCCCATGTGTCCTTGAGGACTTTGGGACCTAGATACTCAAAAGTGTGGTTCTTGGACCATCAGCATCAGCAATTCCTGGGAGCTTGTTAGAAAGTCAGGGCCTTGGGTCTCCCTAGACCTTCTGAGTGAGCATCTGCATTTTAACAAGACCCCAAGTGACTGTAGACACATTGAAGTTTGAGGAGCACAGCCCCAGCTGAAAGAAGCTGGCCAGGATCTGGAGTCAGAAGGGCAAGTTTGGGTCACCTGTTACTCCATTCACTATGTGACATCAGATAAGGCACTTGGCCTCTCAGAGAATTGGGGAAATAATAAAAATGCCTATCTTATTTGTTGTGCATGGTAGCAGTGAAGCTCAAAAGGATAATGTAGGTGAAAGCAGTTTTTAAAGGTGATGACCACTGTCACTGTCACCTGTCCACAGTGGGATAAGGAACTTACTCCGTAACGTAAGCCCTTGCACTGCCTCCCTCACTGAGAACACACCATGACCACAAATAAAAGCAATGAGAAAAGCCAACTGAATAGACATTGCACAGTGACATATCTGGTTTACTTTGGAGGCTGAAAATACCTTGTGAACCATATTCCAAGGTTTATTATTTTTATATCTTCATTTTGGAAAACATCTTCAAATATTATTGCCTTTGATCTAGTCAACAACTTGAAGAACAAGGTAAATGTTATTATCCACCTTTAATGGCTTAAAACAAGGGTGTCAAACCCATTTTCACCAGGGGCCACATCAGCCCCGTGGTTGCCTTCAAAGGGCCAAATGTCATGTTAGGACCATATAAATGTAACTACTCCTCAACAGTTAGGCGAGCTGGGTAGAAACAAGAGTCTGGGCCAGAAAAACAAGGAGGGCTGGATTCCCTAGGGCCTTGTGTTTGCCACCTGTGGCTTAAAAGAAATACGAAAGGAAGGCTAAACATTGCTGATAGCCTGCCCTCATTGCATAGCTAGTTAGGGTAGAATAGGACTGACCCCACCATGTCCCAAGTCCCTTGCCAGGTACGTGGCCTCTGATACCACCTGCCTAAAGCTGGCCATCCCTGGGGAGCATGTGGCCCAATGCACAGGGAAGAAGTGCACTGCTCCTTTTCCTTTATGAAATGTTGAGGGGTTTGTTCTTAGAGCAGGGCAGAGGGAGTGGGGACCTTTTTTTTTTTTCTAAGATTTTATTTATTTAGTTTTAGAAGGAGGAGTAGGAAGACAGAAAGAAGGCGAGAAACATCTATGTATGATTGTATCTCTTGCACCTCCAGCTGGTACATGACCTATAAACCAGGCATGTGTCCTGACTGGGAATCTAACTAGTGACTCTTTGGTTCATAGTTAGGTGTTCAATCCACTGAGCCACACCAGTCAGGGAAAAGGACCTTTTATTTTCTTATATACCTACTCTCCTAGGTGTTCTGTAGGCAGCCTAATTGCATTGTATCCTCTGTTGGTGAGAGTGCTTCTTGCACAGCAGTTTGTCAGAAAATGACACAGAAAATAGATGGTGAAATAAGGTATAGGACATTTGTTGTCTTGTGGGGGCCTCTCCAAACTACACAGACATTGCTTTGTTTATTGGTTTCCTGAAGTTGCCCCTCTGGGCGACACCAGCCTAGCTCAGCGGGTGTCCAGGCCCAAACCAGGCCTAGCCCTTCCTCAGAGGATTCAATGGTAAGCCTGTACCCCTACTGTCAACTCAGCCCTCCTGGAACCATTTTTCTGTTTCAGAATGGCTACACCCCTTTGCACATCGCTGCCAAGCAGAACCAGATGGAGGTGGCCCGCAGTCTGCTGCAGTACGGGGCATTAGCGAACGCAGAGTCCGTGCAAGGCGTGACACCCCTTCACCTGGCTGCCCAGGAGGGTCACTCAGAGATGGTGGCTCTGCTACTCTCCAAACGAGCCAATGGCAACCTGGGTAACAAGGTAAATGTGGCACCTTCGAATTGGCCCTGCAGTCTCAGTTATGAGACCTCATACCCATTAGCTGTCACTTCTCATGTCCACCAACACCCCACCCCCAACCCCGAGATCCCGGTAACCATTAATCTGCTTTCTGTCACTATGAATTTCCCTGTTCTGGACATTTCATATAAGTGGAATCATTCACTATGGAGAGCCACTTCTTTAGATGATAAGTGAGCATAATACAGTTGCAGAAAGGCAAGCATTTTAAGGATACCTTAAGATTTCTTAAAAACCTGTGGCTCCATTGACTCTTAATACAGGTTGGGACAGGTGACAGACGACCCTTAGAAGGGAAGTGCTGTAATAGGACCATTCTACTTGATGGGATTCTTGGTTTCTTTGTGCCATTTAAAGTGGGTTCTATAAGGAGCCTGAAGGATGATGGTGATTCTCTGCACTTGGAGATGCCATCGCTTATCCACACACTGCCTTTATGAGGCAGGTCCCTGTGTAATCCCAGGGACCAGGTTGGTGCCCAGAGGATTGGGACTAACCTAAGGGACTCTCTTGGGTCAGCTTGAGGGTCAGCTGTCCTGCCAGCTTAGGCTTCAGCCAGGGAGAGGCATTGTTCACGGGCCTCTGGACAGTTCAGAAGATAGAGGAGGGCAGGTTAAGTCCTTGGAGAGGAAGGACAGGCTCCTTGCTCTGCCTCTGATTGTTGAGGAATTGCTGCTGCATTTGCCCCACAGTGAGGAAGTCAGACTGAGGTCCACCGATACAGAGCAGAGAAGATTTCTCTGACACTTTGGTGGGAGTGTGCACAAATCAAACCAGATCTCTGATGCACTGCTCTCCTTGTGAGAAAGCTGTGATGAGAACACTAAGAATCTGGTGTTTTGAGCCCCAGAAGATCCTTCATCCTTTTTACAGTGCAACACTGGCTGCATCTTCAGAGTCTCATAATCACACGCTACATCTAACTGGCACATCGTGCTTTCCAATGAGTTTTCATCTATTTTCTCAAGTGAGCTTTACTTTGCCCTTGAAATAGGTCAGAGATAATCCCTATTTTCCAGATAAGGAAACCAAAGCTCTGAAGCTCATCTTGACTCTTGGGAATGGGGAATGTTATAATTGGAAAGCACAAAAAGTCTACCTGGTTCAGAGGTCTGCAAACTAAGACCTATTGGCTCAATCTGGCCCACTACTTGTGTGTGTATATAAAGTTTGGCTGCAGCACCACCATACACCATTTGTTTATGTGTTGGCCATAGCTGCTTTCTCACTATTACTGGCACAGTTGGGTCATTGCCACTGAGACACAAGCCTAAAATATTGATGATCTGGCCCCTCACAGAAAACGTGGCTGACTTCTGACTTAGTTTAACATGTTTTCCATAAGGGCATGTAGGCTCAGAGATGGAAGAACTTTGCCCAGGGTCAAATAGCTGGTTGGCACCCCCACCGGGGACTGAACCCACAACCCAGGCATATACTTCAACCAGGAGCTGAACCAGTGACCTTTCCATTTGCCAGATGTTGCACAACTGAGACACACCAGCTGGGGCTCTTTCTTTGTGCTCTTTCTTTGTGGCCTGCAATTCTTTACTGGCTACCAGATGATGAACTTCTTTTTCTTTCCAGAGCGGACTCACTCCCCTCCATCTGGTAGCACAAGAAGGCCACGTTCCAGTGGCAGACGTGTTGATCAAGCATGGTGTCGCCGTGGATGCCACCACTCGGGTAAGCCTGCCCAGCGCCTGCTCTCTCAGGCTTCAGAATCGACTCTTCCTTGGAGTAAGGAAATTCCAAGGCCCCAGCAACATACTCTTCCCTGCCCCTTTCTAGGGGTGGCAGTGAAGACACCAATCCTAATTGCCTCACTTTCCAGTCAAGAATTTTGAGGTTTGCTAGACCTTTGAGCCTCTATCGTGAGAAGCCAAGAGGAACGTTTAATCATGATTACAGGACCGGGCTTGCACGAACAGGGTATTTTGATACCCTGTCAGGCTTCTTAGATTCGCTCGAAAATCCAGTTCCTTTTATTCCAGCACTCATTTCAACTCAGCTCAACTTTATGAACCTCTCTGTGTATGAGGAGCTTCGTGGGGTGGCCGAGGGCACCATGCATGGCACCAGCAGAGAATTTGCCTTGAGGATTGGCAGTTAGTGTGTAGGTGACTGCCAGAGGCTGAAAGGGACAACCTAATGTGATGTCCCAGTGAGGGAGGCACTGGAAAGCCACCGGAAGCACAAAGGGAGGAGGCTGCTTCCATTTGGTGGAGAAGGAGGGAAGGAGGCTTCCTGGAAGAAGTGGCATTTTGTTCCTTTTTAGCACAAGGAGACTCTATAAAAGGAAAGCACAAGAGACACCCCTTTATGCCAACCCCTTCCGGAGTTTCACAGGAAGACTGGTTAACAACATGATGTTGAAGTCTCCCTTAGAAGACTCTAGAAACTACTTTATCCCTGACAACTGACAGCTTCAACAGAAATATGCTTGAAAACCAAAGCCATTCTAGATCTCTGACGCTTCTTTTGTGGGACTAGGTTAGCTTTTTGGGGTCTTTCCCTGAGAGACCTACTGGGGGTTAGAATGCGGGGGTCCCAAGGCCATATCATTGCTTCAGGTTCAGCCTGGCCTGAAATAGGGCACCAGCCCTCCAGGGACACTTATGACCAAAGGGCTGAGGGTGCCTTTGGCTTGTTGGCCTTTGGAGGGAGCAGAACAGATTTCTTGAAAATTAGCTCCTGTGCAGCCAAAATGCAAATAAAATACTCAAAGCCCACTCTTCAAACAATGACCAGTTCCTATAAAATTCATCACACTACAACTCAGACAGCCTTTAGAGGGTATTTACAATGGGATTTCACCTTTCTAATGGGAATATAATCTGCTCTTGTCCTGGTCAGCAGCGATCTCCATGCTGCCAACTGTCCTCATCTGAGCCCCGATCCCAGCAAAGAGCCTGAAGGCTGTTCACCCCTCGGAGAACCTGTCTTGGCTTCTATAACACAGGTCTCCGGGTTTTCCTATCTCTCAGCTGGTCCCTCATAGTCCTCTTTTCTGCTGCTGTTGTAATTTTCTTAATGCACAGCTCATAGGGGCTCTTTGTATACCCAGAAGCTCTGCTGTTCACCTTTTGCACCTCTTGCTTTTCAGATGGGTTACACTCCTCTCCATGTGGCCAGTCATTATGGAAATATCAAGCTGGTAAAGTTTCTGCTACAGCACCAGGCAGACGTCAACGCCAAAACTAAGGTACAGGGATGCCTGAGACCGGACCCCTATACTGACACGTCATAAGTGCCAAATGAGGATGCAGCCAGAGTGACTAAGGGCACACATGGGCTCTGTCACGATTTGAAGCATTGACCCTGAAGGAGGAAATGGGGAAAGTGCATTGTTTTTGTCGCACGTAGAAGAGGGGTAGACGCGGTAGCATGTGGGCAGCTCTTTCTCTGGGAGCCAACTAATCCTGCCGCAACGCCTACCTCATTTTATAGCTCGGATACAGCCCCTTGCACCAGGCGGCCCAACAAGGACACACGGACATCGTGACACTGCTTCTCAAAAATGGTGCTTCCCCAAACGAGGTCAGCTCGGTGAGTACCGCCCTGGTTCCTGATGGCGAAGGCTGCTCTCCTGAGCAGCCCTGGGAGGTGTGCCTTAGCCACAGGGCTCGTCTGTCCTCACCGCACTTCTGGACGGGCTGCAGGGCCATAACGCCGCAGCTGCCTGGGTGCCCCAGGCCAGGAGGTACTGCGATCAGTTTCCCTGGTGAGCTGAAGGTGATCCTCTCGAGCACCATTTACCCTCCTTTCGCTTTTGTTCAAATAGAGTTGTTGAAACGGTTTCTAAAATACATGAAGCTGCTTTCAGTATGGTACAAGGAATAAAACCAAGGGCCCTGGGTAGTTTACGAGGTTTCAGGGCCCCGGGCTTGTCTTTAGCAAAATCAGTGAGTATGCACTCCTGCATCTGACAGCATAAACCCAGTTTATACCAGGTTATCTCTGCTGCTGCTTCCAGCTGGTAACCACCACGGGGCTGAATCCGTGTGGGGCCCAAGACCCACCCTGGAACTGAAGAACTTACAAATAAAGCCTCAATGTACTCTTTCTCTTAAAATCAGAGTAGAAAATATGTCCCTCATCTGTCTCTGGTAATGTGAGTTTGGACTGGCCTGCAAGGAGTTCATTCAAGTCTCTGGATTTCCTTAACCACTTAATGCCCAGCTACAGACACCCGAAGGGCTGGCATTGAGAGCAGTGAAGAGTATTGCCCTGTACCCCAGTATTCCTAAAATTGCATATGGTGTCTTCCTAATGCATTTATTCCCACTTGGTCCCCTCCTGGAAGCTTTTGATTTGTCCTCGGCAAGATTTCCCTGCTCTCATTTTAATGTCCTTGCACTCAGTGCTGTAATTTTAAAGGGTCCCTGTTCTCCTCTCTCCTGTATCCTGTCTACCATCCAGCACATGTCTAGGCCTACAAGTGTGCAGGGGTCTCACCCTTGCCTCCGAGGTGCAGTCTGTCCACCTAGCTCTGTGTAACAATTAAAGCAAGCGTGGTCTGTGGAAGGGGGATGGGCTTTTCTTCCAGGCTCCATTCCCTCACCTGATCTCAACATCTCTTCTGTTTTTCCCAGAATGGAACCACCCCTCTGGCAATAGCCAAGCGCTTGGGCTATATTTCTGTAACAGATGTGCTCAAGGTGGTCACCGATGAACCCAGTCTCGTGGTACGTCTGCTTCTTTCTTGCATCCCCTACCCCAGTCCCAAACACACACAGCCTGTGGACAGGGCACCTCCACATTACTCTCAGAAGTAGGAGTTCTAGGATACCTGGTAGAACCAAGCCAAAAGGTGGGGAGGAGTGGGGAGGGGGGGGGGTTGGGTTGGGCTGTCTCCCCCATCAGATGGAGTTGTGCTGACACCTAGTGGACAGAGGAATTAGGGTTGTGACCAGACTTGAAGAGGCAGCAGCAAGTTGAGGTAGGGACTAGACAATGGGAAGCTGGCGTGTTTATCTCCCATCTGGTTCCTCTTGGACACTAGCGTCCAAACTGGAGTCTCTTAGCTCTGACTTTCTTCATTTGGGACAAACTTTTCCCACCTCCTTCCTGTCTCCACAGTCATGACCAGGTCCCTCCTGGCTCAGTGAACGGATCCACTGCTCTATGGGGGCTGAATTCTCTGCTTTTTCTTATTTTAGTTAGCCAGTGACAAGCACCGGATGAGTTTCCCTGAGACAGTAGATGAGATCCTGGATGTCTCTGAAGATGAAGGTAAAGTCTGGGACTTAACAAAAGTCTGGGTAAAGTCAGGGGACACGTGGGGTTCTGAGCACCCCTCCCCCAAGGGCTTCCTGTCATGCTTAAGTGTCTTTATACCATGTCCAAGTTCTGCAAGTCTGTACTAAAACTAGAGAGAACTGCTTTTTAAAGATGCTCTTTGTTATCAAAAAGACTTCCTTTCATGTAATTTTAGAAAGAAAATCTATATCTTGGAGCTTACAGTACAAAATCCCATGAAGCTTCATAAATATGTGTATGTGTTTGCATATATTATGCATAAAATATGATTCTACTGGATCAATAATCAGAGCTGTAAAGATCCATCCTAAAAGTCTGCCCAATATCTTCCTTGTGCTTTGAGCGAAGGACAAGCTGTTTATTTAAAATCTGTATGAATCCCTCTAATACGCTGCTCTTCAGACCGCAGAATAAGTCAGTGAGTTCTGGGGTATATCCATTCTCCTGAAATTACTGTAGTTTCAACTTCTATGACTTAGAGACTGTCATAGTATTTTACTGCCCGAGATAAGCCTATTTCCTCACTTAAGTTTGAAAGGAACCCCTGGGATACAAATGGTGGGATTGGACTGGGTTAGCTCTCTGGCCCTTGAATTAATAACTTCGCAAGTAGACGGTGCAAGCTGTCCTTGTGTCCCCTTTGATAATATGCCTCTCACTTTAATTGACTTCATACTGTCCTTTCTTAAACTTGGCTCTTCTTTGCTTTCCAGGAACTGCTCATATAACTATAATGGGTATGAAACACTTTCTGTTCCCTGTGGTCCTTTCTCACGAGTGCATTTCACCCCAAGTGATCCAAGCTCTCACTAATCCATTCCCGCTGTCCACCCCCCTCTGACGGCTAACAGTCCGGAGGCAGGAGCTTGACTAAATCAGGAAATGTACACCCATGAGATCCATGCCCTGGCAGGTAGCCCCTGCCTGTCCATCTCTGTGTCTGTGCCCATGCCACTGTGTTTGTAATCATGACTGCATGAGCTGTTGTTGTTACTTCATTCTGTCAGCTCCGGATCACGGTCAGGACACTCCCTGCTAAGTAACAGCTAAAGACATGGCGAGGTTGAGGGCCCCAACTCTAGTTCAAGCAAGAAGAGAGGATTGCAGACATCATCTGAACCTCTTGATTACAAAAGCACTAAAGCCCTTCTAAATGAACGGCTCCAGTTCCATTGTAGCTTATTCTTCTAGAGTGTGTGGAGTGGGAAAGAACAGACACAGCCCTTCTTTGGTGTCATTGCACACTCTACAAGGGGCTCTTTGGAAGTGGAATATGCCAAGTCAAGCCAAAAAAAAAAAAGCTCTTTCTGTTTGTTTTTAAATTTTTTTCTTCTACAAAGCCTGGGACAGACTAAGATGTTAGGAGCTGGCTGCCCGGCTCTAGGTACCAGGGCTGGAGGAACAGGACTAGTCGAAGACATTGCTAGCAACCCCCTTCGAACCTCAGAGATCTTCCTCCACTCCTCGGCCTGGAGGACCGGGCAAAGCACTTGTTAAAAACAGAGAGGAAGTCTCTGTTCTGTCACTCACTCAACTTGTGTGGTTTCAGGAGAAGAACTCATTGGCTCCAAGGCTGAGAGGCAGGATTCCAGGGACATCGATGAAGAGAAAGAGCTGCTGGATTTTGTGCCGAAGCTAGACCAAGTGTAAGCAGTGCCACACTGCGGGTGGCCGAGGTCCAGCTCTGGGCCTCAGGGTGGAAGGATCCAGAGCAGGAAAAAGTCACAAGAAGGCCAGGCCCCGGGTGTGCCACCAACAGGGCTAGGATGCTGGTGGGTTGGCCTGTGGGTCCAGCACCACAGGATAAACTAGCCCTGTACCTGAGCAACAAGTGGGGGTATGGAGGTCCCCCGATGGCATACTGGCCCATAGCCTCTCCCCTCCTCTTCCAGTATCTCTGCCTCCCAACTTCCTCCTTCCCCTCACTCACAGTCCCATAGGCACCTGCCTCCCTCTCATACACTCTCAGCTTCTCACCAGAAAAATCCACTGAGGAAAATTCACATTAGAAAATTGGTGCTGAGCTAAGCTCAAATATTGACACATCCTTCTGTACATGAGGGGAAACCCACAGAGAGTCTGTATCTGCCTGGAACGTATTTCTCATTCCTCCCTATGACACTGTGAGTTATTTTGCTGTGGGTACATTAGCACTCGGGGACATGTTGCAAACAAATCTGAAAGCGACAACTGTGTGACACTGAGCCCTCGGTGCTTTCTGAAGAGAAGGGCATGTGCCGGCTTAGCCCCTGGCTTATGCCAAGCAGAGCAGTGGAGCACACAGGAAGTAAGATGACAAGGGTGTGTAATCAATGAGTAGTCAGTGGACATCAGTTAGGAGGAAGTACAAGACTCGGCCCCTGGCCATGAAGGAACCATAGGTTTATTTGGTAGGATCAAAACACACACCCAGAGGCGGAATGGGATGTGAAGGCCGGAGCAAGGACTTTGCCAACAAGGGCGCTAAGGCTAAGATTGGGGTGATGAGTGCAGGGAAGATTCGTAGAGGAGGCAGGTTCTCCAGTGAGATCTGAGGACAGTGGGCGCTGGGGAAAGGCTTTGAGGCTAAGGAAGAGGGCTGGTCATTGGCAAAGGCTGAGCAGTATTGCACGTGTGAGTGCAGGGGTCCAGGGTGTGGTGAGCGGCAGACTGGGTAGGTTATGGAAGCAGGGGTACACTTAAAGGGACCACCTCATTGAGTTTTCCAATGTTCTTGCTGCACAGGGTGGAATCTCCAGCCATCCCGAGGATTCCTTGTGTCACACCTGAGACAGTGGTCATCAGATCTGAAGAGCCAGAGCCGGTAAGAGGCGACATTGCTCCGATTTCCCATTTTGTGATGAACGGGGACCCCAGAACAATGAAGGCTTGGAGATGAACTACAGTAGGAAAGGAACTGATAGTTGGAAAACACGTGGCATTTACCAGGCCCTACAGATCCATGACTCCACCTATTCTTCATAGCGCCTGTGCTGTCGGGTTCTCGTTACCCTAGACACGACCAATCGGCGTCAGAGCCCACAGGCGTGTCAAGCATCAGCATGCTGGTCGTCACGAGTGAGGCTGAGAAATGGTGCCGGAAGTTCTGACTCCAGAGCCAATGTTCCAGGGGTGCACACGCTGTGCACCCCGGGGGCAGCAGGTCGCGGTGCTGGAGAGGGAGCCCGGGGTGCAGTCTGCACCTACTGTGACACTGTGGGCCAGTCAAGGGCCTCTACCCTGCTTTTCTTTTATACCCCGAAAAAAGGGAGCGCTTTCTGTCTCACCTTCCATAAGGTACTATTGGGAGCATGAAATACCAATACGAGTAGAAAGAGGATGGCAGAGGGATTGTTCGCACCTTGAACTGTTATTTGTTATAGGGCCCTATTCTGGGGCTTCCCTGGATGCCGCCTGAATTTGTCCCCCTTAGTTAATTTTATGCCATCGGCACTATTTTTCCCCCAGAGCAAGGGGGTTTTCTAGGAAAAGAAGAAAGCAGTGTGGTGTTGGGAGGTTGGAAATGACTATCTGAGGCCTGATGGCTGGGCCAGCCGTGTCTGTGTTCCAGTGAATGCTGGTCTCTCCTGCTGCCACCTCAGGGGTGTGAGTCTGAATGCAGGGGCCACAGCCCTGGACCCAAATGGCTGTGAAGCTGTCCAGCCAGCTACGCTTCGCTGGGTATGCCATAGTGACAAATGTTGGTGTCACTCATGGAGTGGCATTTGAGAGATATGATCGGACATGGCCCTGGTGCTGCTGGGGTGTGCTCCCTGGGTGCTGCCAAGAACAGCAGTGAGAAAGTAGCTGAGGGGACCCGTGTCCTGCTGTTCCTTGGCCAACCCGCTCTCTTTGACTTCTTGTTTAAGTCAAGAACTCAAGTCGGCAGGTGCTATTGGAGTCTACTCTGTGTCCGATAAAGGGCTGGATGGCAGACTGTGGGACACATTCCTGCCTCCTAGGAGTTTGCTGATGGTCCAACCGGCAAGGGTAGACTGAGCTACGCAAAATCAGTTAGCACAGAACGCAGGAAGCGTAACCATCCAAGTGCTTGGCTGTGTGGTGTAAATTTTTCCAGGTCCGAGCCCATGGGAAAGGTGCATGGCGGAGACACGAAGGATGAACAGCATTGGACCAGAGAAGGAGGGGGATGAGGGCCTCTGCACCTGTGGGAAAGCGTGGGCGAGAGCAGAGTTGAGATTAGACCTGGAGGGACAGGGATGGGGTCGGGTCCAGCCCCTGCTGGCTTTCATGAGTCTTCGTGACATGCGAAGACTGTGTGAGGCCGCCCTGTGACATGCGAAGACCGTGTGAGGCTGCCCCAGGTCCCTGTAGCTGTAATGTTACTAAGAGGCAGGGGGACTGTCCCATTTGCAAAGAAGGAAACAGGAACCCCACCCCCACATCCACCAAGGACAAGGGTCTGTTCTGGCCACCTCCTGTGCCTCAGGGGCCTGCAGGGCAGGGAGCTCGCCCAGAGCTGAAGAGCTAATAGGTGATGGTGCAGGGTTCATTGCCAACCCCAGTGTGGAAACCCCATCACCTAGAGCGGAGGCTGCATCTCAGGGTGTAGCTGGAGAACGAGGTGGGGAGGTCAGAAGTGGGTGTGGGACCCACCCGTGGTTTCCGGTGGGGAGATGCTGCCAAGATGCTCCCCGCATCGGCTGTCCTGAGACCAGCACCTGTGGCCTGGGAGGTGACAAGACAGTGGGTTCTTCTCTCCTCCTCAGGCATCTAAAGAGTATGATGAAGACTCGCTCATCCCCAGCAGCCCAGCCACAGAGACCTCGGACAACATCAGCCCCGTCGCCAGCCCCGTCCACACAGGGTGAGTGACCCCCACGAAAGGAAATCTGGGCCCCACCCTCCCTGTCTCAGAGGGAGCCCCCAGATGCCCAACACGGATCTGCCTGCACCCCAGGTTCCTGGTGAGCTTCATGGTGGACGCCCGGGGCGGCTCCATGAGAGGGAGCCGTCACAACGGCCTGAGGGTGGTGATCCCGCCTCGAACGTGCGCGGCGCCCACACGCATCACCTGCCGCCTGGTCAAACCACAGAAGCTGAGCACACCGCCCCCGCTGGCGGAGGAGGAGGGTCTGGCCAGCAGGATCATTGCCCTGGGGCCCACGGGAGCCCAGTTCTTGAGGTGAGAGGCCTGTCTCCCTGGGTGTGCGTGTCACTGCCTTTTCCTCAGTACACTAAGGCCATAGGCCAGTGGAGTTCCCTACTCTTAACCTCATGTGACACTAGAGCAAGCGTGGGAAGGAAGGCTACTCTGGGGACCCCCGAGGGTGTTATTATTTCAGCTCTGAAACGGTCTTACTGAAATGGTCTTGTAAAAGCTTTACAGCCTTGCCCCTAAGGTTAGCCGTTCCTCACCTTGTCCGGGACACGCTGGGCTTCTGTAGCCCTGGTGGCGTTGCTGTTCTTCAGCCACTACGGCTATCAGGCCAGAGCAGGTCTTGCCCAGGAGGCCCTGCTGCTCCTCTCTGTCCACTTCCTGTCCCCACCTTTGAGCTTTCACCCTCCGTTTGTACAAAGCAGCCTGCGGACAGCTTCTGGGCTGATTTTCCCTCTTAAATGTGCTTCTGAAGGCCTCCCTGCATAGGACATGTTGTTGTCACTGACTGATAGAGTGTCAAAGAGGTTCAGTCCCCTGTGTAGCCATGTCCAGCCAGTTCTCAGGATCAGGCTCCCGGGCGAGGTTATTTTTCTGGAAGTGAGATGGGGGCTGGTGGTGAGTGACAGGGGCCACAGTGGGGCTCAGGATCCTGAGGCAGGTGGGGGCCACTGTCGGGATCTGCCCACAGGCAGGGCCCCCACTGTGGCTGCTGGGCCCCTTCTCCCCGCAGACAGTAGTAACCCACTGCCCCACACGCCTGCTCTTCCCTCCCTTCCCCTCGAGGATGCGCACCTGCATCCACACCTGCATCCACACACCTCCACACCTTCTGCTCTGTCCCCCAGTCCCGTGATTGTGGAGATCCCCCACTTTGCCTCCCATGGCCGCGGGGACCGTGAGCTTGTGGTGCTGCGAAGTGAAAATGGCTCTGTGTGGAAGGAACACAAGAGCCGCTATGGAGAAAGCTACCTGGATCAGATCCTCAACGGAATGGATGAAGGTAACTGAGCCCCGGAGACCCAGAGCAGTTGCCTTCCTCCTAGAAGATGGGACTTGAGGTTCCACTTTAGGGGTGGGCTGTTGGGCCTCCTGAAGTTTGGAGACCCCTGAGAAACTGGAGATGGCCCACGAAGTCCAGTTCTGGTCCCTATCACATCTAAGGGCCCCTGTCTACAGCCTGCATCTCCTCTGGACGCAGGGATTTCTCCCTCCAGGTGGCTCAGCCTCTGGCCCCTGGGGTGGAGGTGTGACCGGGGAGCAGGGTGGAGGGGTCTGGGACACCGTGGAGGCCCAGCTGGGCTCAGCATCACTGGGGCTGGCCTCGTGATTGCAGAGCTGGGGAGCCTGGAAGAGCTGGAGAAGAAGAGAGTCTGCCGCATCGTCACCACAGACTTCCCTTTGTACTTCGTGATCATGTCACGGCTCTGCCAGGACTATGACACCATCGGCCCAGAAGGGGGCTCTCTGAGGAGCAAGCTGGTGCCCCTGGTGCAGGCTACGTTCCCGGAAAATGCTGTCACCAAGAGAGTGAAGCTGGCTCTGCAGGTGACACAGCCCTCCTTGTCACCATTTGGGGTACCCCCTCTCCCTGCATTCAGACTGGATACATGAAAGGGGGAAGGCGTTCAGGGCCCTCAGGAGGACCACCCCACACCACTGTCCAGTGCCTGGAAATTTCGGTTAGAGAGTTACCCTTAAAGCTCCAAGGAAAATTGGGCAGGTGGGCTCAGGCGGCGGCTCCCCGGTAATTTGCTGCACGTGCCAGGTCAGGCACTCATCCGCAGGGCCTCCGGGAGGGGCCTGTGCTGCTGAGCAAAGATGGCACCGTCCCGGGAGTGCGGAGTACCAGGGAGACGGGGAGAAAGGGCTTAGAAGGGAGAGCAAGGCGGTGACGTCAGACCTGGGGCAGGCCCTGGGGTCCAACAGCTATGGGAGCCCCCCACCCTGCACTGACAGCTTGCTGTCCCCTTGGGGACTGTGCCATTTCCTGTCTATAAGCCCTTCGGAGTCTCGGGCTGAGTGTCCCTCCTTTGGCCCCTCACAGGCCCAGCCTGTCCCGGATGACCTAGTCACCAAACTCCTGGGCAACCAGGCCACGTTCAGCCCCATTGTCACCGTGGAGCCAAGGCGCCGGAAGTTCCACCGCCCCATCGGGCTTCGGATCCCACTCCCTCCTTCCTGGACGGACAACCCACGGGACAGCGGGGAGGGAGATACCACCAGCCTGCGCCTGCTCTGCAGTGTCATTGGTGAGAGGGGCCCCCTTGCCTCTGGCTGGTCTCCTGGCCTTCTGGCCACAGCAGGGAGACAGGAGAAAGCAGAGCTAGCGATCATCTCACCCTTGGTTGGCTTCTCCCGATGCGCTCTGTGAAGGAATGGAGGAGTGGTGCGTGTGAGCAGCATCCACGCCCTCCAACTGCGAGAGGCAGGGTGCTGTGGGTGCTGCCGCAGACGAGGAGAGAAGGGGAGCATGAGTGTGCCCAGGGCTTCCTCCATTGTGCCTGTCTCTGCCCTCACACACATGGCCCTCACTGTTTGGCAAGCTCTGAGCGTGTGTCCTGAAGACTGTCCCCTCCCCCGTTTTCTGCTCCTGTTGCAGGAGGAACAGACCAAGCCCAGTGGGAAGATATAACAGGAACAACCAAGCTCGTGTACGCCAACGAGTGTGCCACCTTCACCACCAACGTCTCTGCCAGGTGAGAAGCATCTCACCCCAGCCCAGGGGACTCCCGGGCCTGCAGGGAGGGGTCTGCGCTGCCTCTGCAGGTAGCCATCCTCCTGCCCCGACCTGCCCATCCCAGGCTTGACCCTCAGGGTGCCTCACATCGAAGCCCTGCTATGAGCAGCAGGGGGTCAGAGTGGCCGTCAGCTGGCTTACCGCTTGCTCCTGTCTGGGTGGGAATGAAGCTCTGCATCAGGTATTCAGGAGCGTGCTCATCACCAGCCTCTCTTTCCAGGTTTTGGCTGTCGGACTGTCCTCGGACTGCTGAGGCTGTGAACTTTGCCACTCTGCTGTACAAGGAGCTGACCGCCGTGCCCTACATGGCCAAGTTTGTCATTTTTGCCAAGATGAATGACCCCCGAGAAGGGCGGTTGCGCTGCTACTGTATGACGGATGATAAGGTGGACAAGACCCTGGAGCAGCACGAGAACTTCGTTGAGGTGGCCCGGAGTAGGGACATAGAGGTACAGCACCTGGACCCCTTTGTTCCTGGGCCCTCAGGGGCCTGCCTCACTACCCGCAACGACACAAAGCTTCTGGAATGAGGACAGGGCGCATGTGAGCAGCACCCTAGGGAAGCTTCACTAGGGGTGAGGCCATCGCTGTTGGCCCAGGAACTTATGATCCTAAGAGCTCAAGTGCTCAGGTACCAGGTGAGAGCGAAAGTGCTTGACAAGCATAATCTCATCTGAGTCTCGTAAATTGCATGCACTTGAATTACCCCAATGTACAGATGAGGAGACTGAGTCTGAGAAAGGTTAAGGAGCCAAGCTGAGAGGACATAACAAAGTAAATGGTAGAGAAAGGATTTGTCTAAGTAGCCTGACCCCAGAGCCCACACTGACCTGCTGTGCCAGGTCAGGGCTTTGGTGGCATCCAGGTGAGGAAGCAGGAGAGAGGGCTGGACAAATGACATGAGGAGTCAAGGACTGGATTGGAGCCTGCTGTTGACCCCAGAGTGCTCATTCATTTTGAGATGTGTAATGAGCCAGGACCTTTCCAAAAGCCTGGCCTCCAACTCTATGTGGAACCTTTGTGGGTGGCCGAGGGCCTAGAAGAAAGAACCGACTAGGCAAAGCACTCATTTTGCTTGGGCCTCCATTTCCTCAGCTGTCAAATGGGTTCAGTTGAAATCATGTTCTGCACAGTAGGGACCCTTATGTTAGGGATGAAATTAAAATACCTCATGGTCCTTCTAGCACTTTGCATAAACTAAACATTTTTGGAGAAGTGTAAAAACTGTTTTGCTTTTGTTTTTTTCAGAAGTTGTTATATAATAGCCTCCTGGAGTTCTGTGGCTTTCCTGATCAGCCACACAGGGATATATGAAGGTTCCTGCTTACTATAAAATCCTTTCATCCCTGACTGGTGTGGCCCAGTTGGTTGGGCACTGTCCCCAAAGGCAAAGGGTCATTGGTTCGATTCCCAGTCAGGGCACATGCCTGGACTGCAGGTTCCGTTGCTGGTCAGGGGGCATGGGAGAGGCAGCCAGTCAGTGTTTCTCTTTCACGTCAATGTTTCTCTCCCTCTCTTTCTCCCTCCCTTTCCTTCTCTTTAAAAATAAACAAATACAGCCCTGGCTGGTAGCTCAGGGGATAGGCACTAGCCTGCAAACCCAAAGGTCACTGGTTCGATGTCCAGTCAGGGCACATAACTAGGTTGCAATCCTAGTCTCCGGCCAGGTCCCCTTCCATGTCCCCAGCTGAGGCAGGTGAAAGGCAACCATACATTGATGTTCCTCTCCCTCTCTGCTTCTCTCCCTTCCCCTCTCCCTAAAAATAATAAATAAAATCTTAAAAGAAATAATAATAAATACAGGTGAAAGGCAACCATACATTGATAGATCTTTCCCTCTCTGCCTCTCTCCCTTCCTCTCCCTCTGGAAATAATAAATCTTTAAAAAATATCTTTTCAGTAAGGAAACATACCTGGAAATAAAACCTTTTCCAAAACAAATAGCAGGATTTCCTGGGGCATACTGACAGTACCTTGTGCTGCAGATGGGGTGTGTCACGGGAAAGAAAAGACCAAAGCCGAAAGGCAGGACAGGACATCCGAGTATTTCTTTGTGACGAGCTGTATTTGTTTCTCCCTGCCCCACAGGTGCTGGAAGGGACACCCCTGTTCGCAGAGCTCTTTGGGAACCTGGTGCCGATCAGAAAAGCTGCCCAGCAACGGAGTTTCCAATTCCAGTCATTTCGGGAGAACCGTTTGGCCATCCCTGTAAAGGTGCTGACCTCTCTTCTGGGTCTAGAAAGTTTGGGAGGTGGAAATCTCTCTGCTTATCTCGTGGCCTGAAGAATGACCCCCTGAGTCTTCCTTTCATGTGATTGAATTTAGGTGAGGGACAGTAGTCGAGAACCAGGAGGGTCCTTGTCATTTCTGCGCAAGGCGATGAAGTATGAGGACACCCAGCACATTCTCTGCCACTTGAACATCACCATGCCCCCCTGCACCAAGGTGAGCTGCCCCTTAAGGGGACCCTCAGCCAGAGGTAGGGTGCCGGAGGAGGTCCCAAGCAGGCCCCCAGTGGAGCACTTCCAAAGGGCTTCCCCCTGTTGAAAAGCTGCCTTTGAATTCCCCGAGGCATGGAAAGACCCTTCAGGCTCCTGACATTTGGCTGTGGTCTAGCAGGGAGAGCGGCCTGGCCTTTTCTGCAAAGCTCAGGAACAAGCAAAGTTCAGGAACAGACGTCGCTGTTCCGTGGCAATCTGCATGTTCACACCCAGGGCGCTAAGCTCTAGCGTGTTCCTTCTAGGCGGTTTGAAGGAGCCTGAAAAGCATCTACCTTGGCATCTTGGCCAAGAATGGACCTTTATCGATACCTGTGAGAGCAGTGGAGTCAGTGCATACCCCAGGGACTTAGGAGAAATATATGTCTCTGTGGTTTTGTTGGTGTTGTTTTTAATAATCAGCCTTCCCTGCCAAACTTGAAAAGAAGCAAGGTTATGTTCAAATACATCCATGGCTCAATTCCCCTGTTCTGTCTGGGGACCAGGGTGAACCAGCTTCTCTTTCAAAATAGGGTTTTCTGCAGCCTTGAGTAAGCGTCTGAGTGCTTTTCCACAGGGCATTAAGCCTCACACCAGTACTGCATGTGGGCCTTTTGAACAGAAAGGAATCTAGAAAGAGAAACTAGTTTTTTCAAGTTCAAACCCCAACTCCACCAGTTACTCGCTGAGTGGCCTTACGCAAGTCATTGAATCCCTCTATGCCTCAGTTTCCTCACCAAAAACATGGGAATAATAATAGTACCTACCTCACAGACTGTTGTGAGCATTTAAGCAGGGTATGGAGCATGAGAAGGGCCTTGCAAGCTTACTCTTATTGTTGTTGTTGTTATTATTAAAGAGGATGTGGGCCTCATCAACTTCTCTCCCTCTCCCACTTTTACCCTCTGTGTTCAGGCTGCAGAGGAGTGGAGTTCTTAGCATTTGCTAGGACTGGTGTCCTTCTCCGCCCCACAGCCCATGGGCTCCAATTGCCTTCTCCAAGAAGGGAGATTCCACCGAAAACCCACAGCCCCCTTTCTTTGTCTTCCTGCTGCAGGGGAGCGGAGCCGACGAGAGGAGAAGGACTTTGACACCTCTGGCCCTGAGATACAGCATTCTCAGCGAATCCACACTGGGTATAAACCTCTCTGTTCCCACTACCTCTGGGGTCCACCCCCTGACCTGAGCCTCCCGTCCATGGTCATTTATTCCTCCCCGTCGACCCTGTGCCCCATCGAGGCCACTGAATGAAACTCACTGTTTCTCCCCAGGTTTTCTCAGTGGGACAGACCAAGCAGATATGAAGATGGGAATTATAGCAGAACACCTTGGTCTCAGCTGGGCAGGTCAGTCCGGGAATTTGAGGTGGAAAAGCATGTGGCCTGTGTACGTCTACCCCTGCGCCTCCTCCCTCTAATGAGCAACTGGAGAGAGCATTTCTAAATCTTTTCTTCCTGGCTATTGTGTTGTTTTTGTCTTAGCTAGGTCTGTTGCCCAAGCAACGACTCTGGGGTCCAAGAGAAAGGTGGGAGCTCCCTCCTTCCCCCATTTCTCTCTGGTTTTCCTTTGTAAGGAAGAATCAGCGTTTAACATGACAGAGACCTTAGAACTGATAATAGTTCACCTTGTCTTATAGATGGAAAAACTGAGACCCAGCTAAACAGAGAGACTTTAATTATGTAGCTAGTTAGTGGCAGAGACCAGAAAATCCAGCGCACAAATAATGAACATTCAGACAAAAGCTGTGTCACCTGGCGACATGTCTGCTGTCCCCTGCATGCTCCTCGCTGCCTCTGCTCACAGGCTGGCGTTGCTGAGGGAAAGGGGGAGTTAAAGGCTGTGTCCCAACATTCTTCACTTCTGGCCTCTGGCAGTAGCTAACATCTCCCAGATGTCTTGTCAACAACAGCAATTGATCCTATTTGAAGTGAGGCAGCGGGCAGAATAGAGTAAAAGCTCAGCATGTGTTTTACTCAGTCACCTGCCTCAGAACTTAATTCCTCCTCCACCCTCGCCTTTTTTGTTAACTTTTATATGAATGGGCTCCCCTCACTCAGTCACCCCTCTGAGGACTTCAGACACATTCAGAAACCTAAGCAATAACTTGCGGAGGAGCAGGGTGACAAAGGTTAACGGCAGAAATTCAGAGACTGGTCATTGTTTACGCAAAAGCTAAAAAAAGTATGCCCTGGCTGGTGTGGCTCAGGTGATTAAGCACCGGCCTACAAACCAAAAGGTTGCTGGTTCAATTCCCAGTCAGGTCCCCAGGTAGGGGCTCAAAAGAGGCAACCGTAAATTGATATTATCTCTGCCTCTCTTTCTCCCTTTATTTCCCTGTCTCTAAAAATAAATAAAAATTAAAAAAAGAAAAAAGAAAAAAAAGAATGTCTGCTGCTGCTTCTTAGGGTGTGTTGGGGGTGTGTGTGTGTGTGTGTGTGTTATATGCATGTTCCAATTCTCACTATTACTTTTCCTCTGGTCTTTCTTATCCTTGAAATTAGACTCTGATTCCGTTCTCCCTTCTAAAGCACCTGTGAGAAATTACAATAAAAATAATGGGAGGGAAGATAAGTGAACATTCTGTTACTGCCTTGTACTTAGATGGAAACTCGTGTTTCCATCTAAAATGTAAATATTACCTATCCCTGAAGAAACATAAATACAAAAATGCATTTCCATTATAATTGCTCCTTGGGAGCATGTAAGTGGCATCTTGGTATATGGTACAGACAGCGGTGGGGCAGGTATCCTCACACTCAATTTGTTCTGTGACCTTGAATAAGCCGCTAACCTTCCTGAGTGGCCAACTCACCATCTTCTGTTTGAAGGGATGAGAGGAACAAAAGACAACTATCCATTTATTCATTCAAGGACTATTTCCTGAGCACCCCTATCCCTGCCCCATTTCCTGGGGATACACACATGTAGGTGTCTGCATTTCACGTGGCATTTCTTGTTTAGGAGGAATACCAAGTCCAAAGGGGCTCCCTGCTGGATGCCCAGTCCACAGGGTCTAGCTTGGGAGCTGAGCAGAGCTCTGGCTTGCCTCATGCCCGGTCATGGTCCTTTGCTTGCAGAGCTGGCCCGGGAGCTGCAGTTCAGCGTGGAAGACATCAACAGGATTCGCGTAGAAAACCCCAACTCTCTGCTGGAGCAGAGCGCAGCCTTGCTGAACCTCTGGGTCATCCGTGAAGGCGCAAACGCAAAGAGTCAGTACCGTTAAGCTGAGGACGCCTCTTTCCAAAGTCCGTGCCGGGACCTAGCCTTCCCCGCAGTACTTCTTCCTTCATGTTCCATGTGTGATGCTCACCTTTGGAACCAACCTGTCGTGCCCCCTCTGTCCCTCTCTCTCACACCCACCTCTCAGGGTGGGCAGGGCTTCTAGGCAGCCCTGCCAGCAGAGAATACCCAGGCATCTTAGCCTCCACTTCTTCTCACCCTCAGAATGAGGTGGGATCCCCAGATAACAGCATGTGTGTAGGGTACATGACAGCCTGTTAGGTTTCTCAAACAAATAGGACTGTCCTCTCAGGACAGAGCGTGGGTGAGTGAAGCCTCTTCTCCTCCTCCCACAACATCCTTTCCTCCGACCTGGAGGGAAGGTTGGTCTCCTTCTTTCCAGCTCCCCCTCCACCCGATGCCCATGGGCAAAAACACGAGGAGGAAATGGAGTGTTTCCATTTGAGTCTCGGCTCAACTGGGAAGGGGGAAGGATTTCAAAAGGATAGAATCCCGTCATTCTTGCTCTTTTTTCTTGCAGTGTTCTCAGGTGAACAACAGGTTTTCCATGCTTGGAAATTGGCCACTGTTAGGGATTGGGAAAGGTCTGTTGAAGGGCAATGACGTCTTCTCCAAAGAGGCCATTTGTTTTTATTCTGACAAAAGAGGAGTGCGTCCATGTTCGGAAGAACAAAACCATCTCCCCTCTCCTCCCATTTCCCCTGGGCTGACTCTCAGAGCCTGAGCCACTCCACAGGCTCCGCTGTGGGGCCCTCTCAGAAGCGCCCTCTCTTCTCCCCGACAGTGGAGAGCCTGTACTCCGCCCTGCGGAACATTGACCGGAGCGAGATCCTGAACATGCTGGAAGGTTCTGGCAGACAAAGCCGCCACCTGAGACCGGACCGGCGGCACACGGAGTGGGACTACTCCTCCTCGCCCTCCCAGATGAATGGTGAGTGTCTCCTGGAAGGAGGCGGGAATGAGCCAGGCCTGGCCTCCCAGCCTCCAGGACAAGACATTCAATAAAGCCGGCTCTCCTGTTGGTGGGAGGTCCGTCTCAACGAACCCCGTCCCCAGTGGCCGTGAGCGCAGAGGTGGACCAGGGAGACAGGCCTGCACCCCCTCTCCAGGGAGGCTCCCTTACGCTCCTATCGGTGACAGGCTGCCAGGGAGACTGGTGTCATAGCTGGGAGAGGTTGTGTTTGGCACCTGCCCCTGCAAGTCACAGATGCTTGTGTCGCTCTGCACACAGAGCTCCTGGCCCAAGGCCTGGTGGGGATTAGCTGGGTGCTGTTCTAAATGTCCTACTGCAGCCCCTTCTGCGAGGCCAAGCAGGTTCCTTTTCTTTGAGTCCCGTCTGTCCTTTTCTCTCTCGACCTTTTTTCTCACCCCATCTCTTTCTTCTCATTCTATTTGGTGTGGCTCAGCATGGCCTGGGAGTCCCCAGCGTGACCAGACCGCTGGGCGGTTGACCTTTGCCCTAAGCACCCCCACTGCTTTCTCTGGAGGCAGCCTGGAAGGTGGGAGCCCCGAGAAGGAAGAGGTGCAGACCCCTTCCCCAATCTCTGCCCTCCCGCTAACCTGTGGGCACGGAAACAGGGCAGAAACCTGTGCTGTGGTGGGAGCCAGGAGGCCGCCTTTCAGTCCCTTTTTCCTCCTGACTCCGTGTGCAGCCGAGATGTCTTTTATTTTCCCCACTTTTTCCCCACTTTTTAAATTGCTGTTCTATTACAGTTGTCCAGTGAGACAGCCTCTTTTCTTTGAAATCGGCAGTTGGATTAGATCCCTAAGATGGCTTACAGACCCTGAAAAATAATTTTTAATTTTGTGAACAATCTTCCTCCAGCAATTAAAATGTCAGCCTAGACAGCTGCATCGTACTGTTTATGCTCCCCACGCTGCTAGTTTAACAGTCGTCCCCGGCCACTCACCTGTGTGCTCCTGGGTGGGCACCTGTGGCACTGGGCACGGGCCGTGAGTGGGTAAGTTCTAGGCTGCGTTGGGCACTGGGCCTCCTTCTGCCAGGTGGAGCCTGCCCCTGCTGAGCTCCCCCTGCATTTCTTTCTCCATGTCCAGTGTCTCCTGAAACATGCCATCTAGCGCCCCTGGGTGCAGGGCTCGCCTTCTGTTGATCATGCCCTGTCACCTCTCTCTTCTGCCTCTGACCTCACCTGGACCTATAGTCCGCTCAGTCTCTCCCTGCACCTGTCTCCACTGTCTCCACCCTGGCCAGGTGTTCAGGAGCCATCAGCCTCCACAGGTGCATGTCACAGGAGACGCCTAGCCCTCCCCATCCTGCGAGTCACGGCTGTGTGCGAGGGCATGTGTGTGCGCACGTAGGGGCTTGTCTCTGGCTCCCAGTGGAGGCTGTAGCTGGGCACTGCTCACCCCTCACACCCAACGAAAAAGGCCCCAGGACAGTGGTCCACTCCCACGGTCCTTGGGGGACCTGGTTGGGGCGTTGCGGGGACTGCTGGGTGGACCACTCTCTTTCACAGAGGAAAGAAGGGAGGGCAGTGGAGGCATGCGGCCAACTTCAGGAAATCCAGCTTACCCAGCACTTCCTGTCTGTGCGATAACCCACCACCTGGTTTAACATCCCAGGCTGTTTCAGTGAAATCAAATCAGCAAGGTGTTGGGGCTCTTTGTGCCCCAGTTATGTACCTATAAGGCAATAGGCCTATAGACTTATGTGACTATAAACGGGCATTACAACAATTGAAAATCCGTTAAGAAGGTAGGTCCCATCTTAAGGGCTCTTACCACAATAAAATTTTGTGAAGAGTTACAAACCCAGGCATTTATAAATGCCTCTTGTCACCTTTAGGCCTCGCAGCCCCAGTCTGGCCCAGAGACTCACATGGCCAAACTGAACTCTGAATCCCTATGTGAGGTTGGGTCTCTCAGTGCCCTGTGGAAATGTCTTTTGCAGTTGGGTAGCTCATCGGACAAATATTTTTCAAATATTTGTATCTATTACCTGCCAGGTACTCTTCTAGACAAGGAAGAAAAATGAGTTCTCAAACAGCCTCCGCACCCCACCCCCCCACCCCACCCCCCCCACACACAAAAACCCTCAAAACTCTGCCTTCACAGAGCTTACCTTCTATTTGGAGAGTCAAACAATAACCTAGTATGTAAGTGAATTATATAATGTACTAGCAGGTTACAGTAAGGGATGTGGAAAAAATAGATTCTAGTGAGGGGGATGGGGTTGTGGGTATAAATCAGTGGTGGGGGCAGGTAGCGTTTGGACAAAGGCTAGGAGGAGACGAGGGGAGAACATCCAGACAGGTGTGCGTTCAGTGGCCCTGGGCTGGGTGCTGGTGTGTTCACAGAGCAGGAAGAGCCCAGAAGGGCTGGGCAGAGGGAGGGAGGAAGAAAGGACAGGGGCAGAGATCAGAGGACTATAGGAGGCCAGCCCTTACAGACTATCCTTGGGATATTGGACTTTACTTGAAATGAGATAGGGGACTATGGGAGGCCTTGAAGCAAAAGAGTAACATGACCTAGTTTAAGTTTCTGAAGAATCCCTCTCCCTGCTTTGTTGATGGTCACAAGCTTTCTGGCTTCTCTGTCCAACCTCATCAGCCCCTTCTGTACCCCCTGCTCCAGCAGGTCTCCTAATAGACCCAGGCTGTGTGCCCCGGACACATACGCCCCACCCGACCTGAGCAGGCACTCAGAAACAGTTGTCCCTGCCGCTTTTTGGGGCACCAGAATTGGCTTTTATTTGTTTTTCCTGCCTTCTCCCCTAACCCAGGAAGACCACCCCACTTCTGGGTACCCTTCTGGCCTAGAAAGAAAAAGCAGGAGGGGTCAGATGATGGAGGTTGGGAGACAGCAGCCTTCTGCAGTGTCTCTGGCTTTCTCCTGGGCAGGAGCAGTGATGGCTTGTCCCCGGGCCAGGCCAGCCCTCTGCACCGCTGGTCACAGTTGCATCTCATCTCCTTTGTATTTGACCTCATTTTTCTGCTTGTCTGAGCCTCCTTATGAAGCCATGGGAACTAAGGGCAGGGAGTGGTGTGAAGGAAATAGAAACCTGAAGTCTCGTTTCCTTCCTTCCTGGCTCTTCTTGCCATATGCACAGGGACTTGCCAGGTCAGAAGAGGCCCGTGTCAGGAGGCCACTTTGCTTCTCCTACACAAGTGGAGAACACCCTGGGCCCTTGGGTAATAGACACATAGGGGAAAAAAATGCCTACAAGCAGCAGCAACTAGCATGTCCCTAAAAATAAAACAGATTTCTCCTGTGAAAGAAAAAAAAAAAAGGACATCTCACACTTATACTTGTCAGCTCCATTTGGTTTGATAAATTAAACATATATTTATGTCTACTTAGAAATAAAAATGAATACAAGTACTGAATATGGCTCCTATCTGAGGCCGGGTTGTCTGTCCACTCTTCATCTAGCTTGCTACTGACATTAAACTAATAGGATAATCATTACATCTGGATCAGCAGAGACCCATTGTGATAACCCGAGATGAGCAGAGACCTGGGAGGGACCACTGGACTGTGCTCTGCCCCAAAGCAGTATGTATGGTTGCCTCTTCCCTGATTTCTCCAACATACAACCCCAGAGGGGAGACCTCCAGACGAAAGGATGTGCTGGTGACTAAGTTACAGCAGAGTCACATGAAATGCCTAGAGAGACAGTTACTTCTGAAATGCAACCTAGGAAACTCAGGCAGCCTTTATTATGGTCTGGTACCCTACCTGAGATGTTCTTTATAAGGATATGCTCAGGCATTAATGAGCATTGCTCTTCATTAATAGAAATCCCACCAGCACAGAGGGTGGCCACTTACAGCCTCAGATCCAGGCTTGTGGAGGTGTGGGTGGATCAGTGGGGTCCTCTGGGGACTGAGAGGGGGCAGTGAGGCATAGTTGGCCCCTAAATGTGGTTCCCAGGGGAGGGACTCAGAGATAAACACAAGGCATGAGAGAGTCTGCATAAGTTCTCTTTCTGGACATATTTTCATTCCAGTAAGATTTCATTAAAGTGAACACCATGGAAGTTTCAAGGTAGAAAGGTCTCAAAGAATTCCCAAGGAGGAGCCTCAGGTATTTTGTGGACAGTAGAGCTACTGTCTCCCAGTCCTTATCAAGACTTACTGAGAGGACTCTGGTCAAGATGGCAGCATAGGCAGACATGGCTCACCTCTTCACACCACCACATCAAAATTACAACTAAAACATAGAATAACCATCACTCAGAACCATCAGAAATCAAGTTGAGTGGAAGTCTGACAACTGCAGAATTAAAGAAACCACATCCATCCAGACTGGTAGGAAGAGCAGTGATGTGGAATGAGTTAGTCTCACCCACGTGTGACAGATAAAAATTCAGGAGGGATATCTCAGGAGTGAGGAGTCCCAGCTTCACACCAGGCCCCCAATCCAAAAGTTCCAGTGCCAGAAAGATAAGTTCCCACAACTTCAAGCTGCAAAAACCAGCAAGGATTGAGTTGGTGGAAGAAACTGCTGGACCCCTAAGCAGTTCCTCTTAAAGAACTCACACACAGACTCACCTACTCAGACTTCCTACCTCTGAGCTCTAGCACTGGGGTAGCAGCTTGAAAGGCACCAGCAGCATTCAGGGAGGAAATGAAGTGTCTGGCATCAAGGTGAGTAGAGGCCATTGTCCCTTGTCTAAACCCTCCCCCACCAGAGCCACAGATCTGGCAACCTGGTGTCATATCTAAGACTCTGTCAGCCTGGCTAACACTGTTTGACATGCCTTGAAGATCCCCAGAGACTCCGCCCCTCCCAGCTTACATCCGCCCACCCAAGCTGCTTTTCCATATGAATGGCTAGTCTTGCACATGCTTCACAACTTCCTAAATCCTGTCAAACAAGCAACAGCTGCCTCAGTGAACCCCAGGCCCGGCACTAGCAGCAGCCAGCCTAGATTCACAGCTTGGCTTCTCCTGGGAATCTCCGAGCCTAGCGCAAGTAGCAGCATCTCAGATTGCTTTACAGCTCAGGCAGGATGCCCCAGGCAAACACAGGTGGGGCTGACCTTTGCCTGCACCATCCAGGAAACCCCAGGGCCAGCACACCTAGTGGACAGCTGCAGACCATGTCATAACACCACCACCCTGCCCCTGCACAGCTGATCCTTCATGGAGAGTGGAGGTTGGTGGTAAGTGGTTACAGCCAGTCCTTGCACTTAACTGGCCTGGGTAAATCCCTCCTATTGATCTGCCAACAGCAAACAAGGCTTGCCTACAAGAGGAGGGTGTATTCAGCTCACACAAAAAGCACACCTCAAGTACCCAGCTTAGGTGATAGAGAAGACTGTGCCACTGGACCCTACAGGACACTTACTACATTAGGCCATGCAACCAAGACACGGAGTCAAAACAGCTCTACCTAATACAGAACACAGGGAGGCTACCAAAATGAGGAGACAAAGAAACATGGCCCAAGCGAAAGAACAGATCAAAACTCCAGAAAGAGAGCTAAATGAAATGGAGATAAGCAATCTATCAGATGCAGAGTTCAAAACATTGCTTATAAGGATGCTCAAGGAACTTGGTGAGGACCTCAACAGCATGAAAAAAGATCCAGTCAGAAACGAGGGATACACTAATTGAAATTAAAAAACAATGTAAAGAGAAACAACAAACAGTAAAGTGGGTGAAGCTAAGAATTAAATCAATAATTTGGAACCTAAGGAAGCAAAAACCAATCAGAACAACAAGAATGAAAAAAGTCCAGAAATATGAGAATGGTGTAAGCAACCTCTGGGAAAACTTCAAGAGATCCAACATTCACATCATAGGGGTGTCAGAAGAAGAGAAAGAGCAAGAAATTGGAAATCCGTTTGAAAAAATAATGAAAGCAAGGTTTCTTAATTTGATAAAGGAAATACAGATGCAAGTCCAAGAAGCACAGAGAGTCCTAAACAAGATGGATGCAGAGGCCCACTCCAAGACACATAATAATTAAAGTGCCAGAGATTAAAGATTTGATTATTATTTTCAGAGAGACTGGAAGGTAGAGAGGAAGAGAGACATCAACATTTGATTGCCTTTCACCTGCCTCTAGCTACTGACCTGGCTTGCGACCTGGTTATGTGCCCTGACTGGGAATCAAACCAGTGACTTTTGGATTTGCAGGCTTGTGCCAATCCACTGAGCCACACCAGCAAGGGCTGGTTCAGTATTAATCAGCTATTCCCAACAGTCAAGCTGATCTCTCACAGATATTGTCTAGGGAACAAAGAAAGGTTCTGTCTCAGAAATGGAGAATAACTGGCCCTAGGTTGACCAATGTTCCAGCCCTGCCTATCAACTTTAAAAGTAAAATCCAAAAGAATCAAACAAACTATTTCCAAGTAACCTAACTGCATAACAAAACAAAGCTCAAGGATATTTATAATAATACAGAAATATCCAGCACCAAACAAGAAAAAAATTCACAACAGCTGACATCCAATTCAAGATTATCAGACATACAAAGAAGGAGGAAAGTATGGCCCATAATGAGGAGAAAAATCAATCAATTGAAACTAACCCAACACTGACTCAGATATCAGAATTAGCAGCCAACAATGGTTAAACAGCTATTATAACTGTATTGCAGGTGTTCAAAAAATGAAGTAGAGACGTGGAAGGTCACCCTAACCAATCTCCTAGAGACTGGATAAGATTAGATATTATAGAAGTGGACTTGACCACTATAGTGATAGAAGCTCCCCAAAATGGAGCACAGAAAGAAAAAATTTTAAAATATTAGTGAGCTATGTGACTATTTCAGGTGACTTTATATTTTGAAATTAAAGTTCCCAAAAGAGAACAGAGTAAAAAGTATTTTAAAAAATAATGGCTGAAATTTTTCCGAATTCTATTAAAAGTACAGCTACACAGATCTAAGGGGTTCAGTGAAATACATGCACAATAACACAAAAGCATCTATGCCAAGGTGCAAGATACAGTTTTCAACGTGTAAAAGTCAGCTAGAGATGAACAGTTATAAACTGAAGTTATAACAGAATACCATTTACAATAGCATTGAAATGCTTGGAGATGTATCTGATGAAAGATGTGGAAGACTCGCATGTTGAAAACTACAAACATTTCTGAGAAGAATGAAAGAAGACTTAACTAAGAGTAGAGCTACACCTTGTTGATGGACCCAAAGACTTGATATTGTTGTCAATTTTCCCCAAATGATCTATACATTTGATGTCATCTCAATCAAGATCCTATTGTGATATTTTGTAGAAATTGACAAAGTAATTCTAAAATTCATATGGAAAGGGCCTAAAAAATGAACAAAGTTACAGGACTCACACTACCTGACTTCAAGATTTATTACAAAGCTATGGGAATCAATACAGCATAACATTGTCATAAAGATGGATAAGTCAGTAGAACAGAATAGAGTTCAGGAATAAAACCACATATGTATGAACAATTGATTTTCAACAAATGCAATTCAGTGGAGAAAGGACAATGTTTACAACAAGTAGTACTAGAACAATTGGATATCCATATGCAAAAATGAACTTGGTTTCATACTTTGCACCGTATACAAAAATTAACTCAAAATGGATTGTAATTAAGTCTAAAATCTAATATTAAAACTTATAAAAATAAATGTAAAACTATAAAACTTCTAGATGAAAACATAAAAGGAAACCTTAGAGATCTTTGGTAAGGCAAAGATTCTTAGATACCATACCAAAAGCACAATCCATAAAAGAACAAATTTATCATTAAAACTTCATCAAAATGCCTACTGTTCAAATCACACTGTGAAGAAAATGAAAGGACGAGCTACAGATTGGGAGAAAATATTGGCAAATATGATGGAGGTCTTGTATACAGAAATATACAAAGAACTCTCAAAACTCAATTAGAAAGCAAATAACCCACATTTTAGAATGGACAAAAGATTTGAACAGACACCCCAATGTTCAGATGTAAAATGTAAAATGTTCGGATGGCAAGTAAGTGCATGAAAAGCTGCTCAACATCATTAGTCACTGCGAAAATACAAATTAAAATGACAAGGAGACACCACTACAGATAAGAATAAAATGGAAAAGACTGACCATTCCAAATGTTGATGAGGATACAAAGGGACTGAGACTCTCATACACTGCTGGTAGGAATGTAAAATGGGATGACCGGTTTGGAAAACACTTTATTTGTAAACCACCCCATATTGGAACCCAAATGTCCGTTAGCAGATAAATGGTTAAACATACTGTTGCAGTCCATCCAATGGAATACAGCTCAGCAATAGAAATGCAAAAATTATCAATATATGTAACAATATGGATGATACCCAACTAATTAAGCTGAATGAAAGAAGCCAGACAAAAAAAGGGTGTGCACTGTGTAAGTCCATTTACACATTCCCTTTACATAAAATTTGAGGAAACGCAAACTGATGTATAGTGGCAGAAGCTGGTCAGTGATTACCTGAGAATAGGTGGCAAAAAAAAGGATTACAAAGAAGCACAAGGAAACCTTTTAGGGATGATGAGTGTCCCTCTCTTCAATGTAGTGGTTACTTCATGGATATACCTACGTCAGAACCTATCAAATTATCTACCCTATGTGCACTTACTGTGTGTCTACTATTAGTAAAGCTATCTTAAAAGATATTAATGGCAGAATCTAGTGAAAATCCCTCTCTGATAAACCGTGTGTCTTAAGCAAATTACTGGACCTCTAGCTTCCTAATCTAAAAAGTAGGAATAATATTACCTTCCTTGTGAGGTCGTTGTGATAATAACTTCAAATAACATGGTAGATATGTTTCATACAAAGTAGGTGCTCAGTTAGTAATGGGAATAATATAATAATGCTTTCAAAGTAATAAGAAGAAAAATGGTCACTTGACTGTAAATGTCCTCCTTGCATATATATGAAGAGATGTCTTTGGAAAGTTTGAAGACCAATGCCCCTGGTGTCCCAATTCCTTCAGCCACAGTACACTCCACATACAATGATATGGAGTTCATGTCATGGTAAGATTTGACCCATCCATTTCTCCTGCTCTCCCATCTCTTTGTTCCTAGTTTGGTCAAATATGAAAGGGGATTCCCTTAGTCTCTGCCACTGCAGAACCCCACCTGCCAGCCACCCCACCACCTCATGGTCTCTTCCTTCTTCCCCTTGTTTTGGGGCATGGAACCACATAGGCTTGTAGAGATCAGTCGGGAAGAAAACTGTCCTGGGAAGACTGAAAGAAGTTGTACGAGTATGTTAATCACATAGCATGGTTCTTGACTCATTGAAACGTGTAAACGTTAGCGATTGTAGCTTTACTAAAAATGGATGAGGTCCCCTGTTCTTGTTCTCGTGTCCCCCTCACACACGTGGAGAGCTCCCCAGTAGTCATTGGGGCCAGTGAATTCCCAACTTGTTCTAGGCAAGTGGAAGGAAAGGGTAGACCCCATCCCTGCCCTCAGAGAGACTATACAGTTCATGGGCAGGTTCAAAGATGGGGCAAATCAATGTAAGCAGAAGTCATTGGAAAAAGATCATGAAAAAAGAGGCCAAAGAGAACCTGTCTTTTGTGCGTGTTTCGTACGTTTGTAATCCCCAACCATTTCGCATAGTACGAGGCAAGCAATTGGATCTCAATAATTTGTGGCTGAACCAGTGAGTGAGGATAGCTGGAGATGGCATTGTCAGAGGTAGAGAAGGAAGAGGGGAGCAGCAGCTGGGGCCTCGAGTTGGGAGTGAGGATGGCCCACTTGGCTAAATAAAGCTCAAGCCCGGGAAAGAGCTGATGTGGGCGGGGGTGGGGGGTGCGGGGCCAATGGCAGAATGAAGAGCCTGGACACTAGGTTAGGGGCTCTGTGGACACTGAAAGGTCAGTAGAGACTTTGCAGGGGTCAGCCACACCCATACCCAGGGTCCTCCTTGGGCTCTGCTGGGTCTCAGAAGCTGTAGGCCCACATCTGCTTCCTAGTTCCCCATCAAGCTGAGCCAAATGGAGAATTTTGTCTTCTACTTCCTTCTCCCACCCACGGATTGGCACCTGCTCTGCAGGGGAGTCAGAGGCTTCCTTTCTGCTTCTCACAGAGATCCCCACTCCTGGCCGGAAGAGAGCAGAAGAGCCACCTGACAGGACAGTGCCCATTCAGCCAGCACAGGTTCCTCACACATTGACATGTGCCACTCACTCACGTGCTAGTCACTTCTGAGCATCGGAACCAGTACCAGGGCCCACCCGAAACCTAGCAGGGACTCTTGCCCGAGACAGTCAGCAAGGAACAGACCAGGGGTCCGAGCACAGCGTCCTGAGCTGGCCAGCGGCAGTCCCACCTGCTCACTGGGGCCTGGGAGCTGGCATGACGCTTCAGGGCCTGCGAGTGAGGAGCTTCACTGCGGTGGCAGCCCGTGTGCCTGGCCACTCCTAGCGTCCTCTGACCGGGCCCATTTTGATCTTTCAGAGCTCTCACTTGTGCCTTCTGAGATCATTGATGTTTCTAGAACCAGTCTGCAATTTGAGGAAAAGCTGCTGCATCCCAGACCAAATGGTTTTCCATTTGATCACTGCACCAAGGTCTAGGGGTGTTCAGTGTATCCATTCCACCCCGCTCAGGCAGCTCGGTTACTACCCTGGCTCTGGGTGGGCTGTTCCCTCCCCTTCAGACGCACTCCTGACAGATACTCTAAGGACTGTGCTAAAGGGAAGTACTGAGTAAGGAAAGAATGGCATTTCTTTCTGTCCAGCCATGGAGAAGTGGGGTTGTCCTCTGACTGGAGACAGATGGGAGCACTAGGTCTTGGGATCAAGGCTTCTTGATCTAGTGCTCTGAACTGGAAAAGAATGCCAATCTCTTTTCTTTGTCGGCCAGCAGAGGCGCCCACCTCTCTGCCCCTCTCCTTGGCTGCCCCCGCCCAACCCAGAGCCTTGTTGCTCTTGCCCGGGTACCCTGGACAGCAGCCACAAGGCCTGAGCAGTGGAGTTGGAGCTTGGAAAGCCCCTCGCCCGGAATGTGCATGCCTGTCTGTGGCCGCGCCCGTGCGTGTGTGTGCGTGCGTGCGTGTGGACTTGCACGTCAGCGTGTGACCAAAATCGCTTCTGGAGCATGTTGCCCTCTGTCTGCCCATCCAGGTTACTCCTCGCTGCAAGACGAACTGCTGTCCCCTGCCTCCCTGCACTACACGCTTCCCTCTCTGCTGCGTGTAGACCAGTACTGGAACGAGGTGGCCGTCATAGACGCCATCCCCTTGGCGGCCACGGAGCATGACGCCATGCTGGAGATGTCTGACATGCAGGTGTGGTCCTCAGGCCTCACACCCTCTTTGGTTACTGCTGAGGACTCCTCTCTGGAGTGCAGCAAGGCCGAGGACTCTGACGCTACCGGCCACGAGTGGAAGCTGGAGGGGGTGCTCTCCGAGGGACTCCAGGGCCCCACCCTGGGCTCTCTGGACCTTGTGGAGGACGACACAGTGGATTCAGATGCCACAAATGGCCTTATCGATTTGCTTGACCAGGAGGAAGGTCAGAGGTCAGAAGAGAAGCTGCCAGGTCATAAGAGTCAGGAGGACTCGACAGGTGCAGGGCAGGACTCAGAGAATGAAGTGTCTCTTGTTTCAGGCCAGCAGAAAGTGCAAGCCCACATCACAGAGTCCCCCACTGTGAGTCGGGTGCTGGAGACCAGCCAGGACAGGTAAGGGCGGGGCTGCCGTGGTGGGGTGCCTTTCCTCTTCCTGGGCTTCCGGGGGAGACTGCGCCTGGCAGTGAGTTCGGAGGGAATTCTAGGGCTGCTGCCGACCCTGCCTCTGTTCTAAATGCCCCGGGTCAAGCCCATTGTGGAGATGCCAGCTTGCCCTGGAGTGTTCCAGCCCTCAGTCAGGCTTCTTGTCATGTAAGGGTGGAGGCCAGTCCCTCCCCAAGACCCCTGCTGGATTGGCTAGCAAGAAATAGGCTCAGGGTGTTGGGGGTGCGGGGGTGGCCTACGGAGGAGAGACATGACAAGGCTTGGAGGAACCCATTCTCCAAAGTGCAGCTGGATGTTCCGGGCCCCTGTCTCTGCTGTGTGCTTATCATTGAAGACCATATTTAGAAACCTACGAGCTCCAGGGCCCGGATAGTCATTTGCTTGGTCACACAGTCTGCGTGTGACAGAGCCGATAGTGGTGCCCTTTCTGCTTTACCCCTTTGAAAGAGTGAGGCTGGTGGGCTCATCTGGGGCAGAACAGAGCTGTCAACTGTTAAGAGGTGGTTATGGTTGTGCTTGTGGGTAACTGCTCACCAAGCTCCCCATGTCAAGAAAGTCTGGTATTGTGCCATCGGGAGGGAAGCATAGGTGGCATTTAGGGCGGAAGGGCCATATGCACCTCTGCAGACACTGAGAGCTCTCGGGCCACAGCTGGACTCGCCACCATGCTGTGGACGCCACGGTCCCGGCGCTATGCCGAGGGCACAGGAGGGCTCGGGGCGAGAGAGAGCGGAGAGAGACATGTTAGCAGGTATTTCTCCTGCCTTCCTGGCCTGGCATGGGAAACAAGTGACAGCAGCTCTTTCTTCCATATTGCTGTGCTTCGCAAGCGTTTCCTAAAGCCAGGGTACAGGTGATATGATCCCAGAAGGTCATGGCCACCCAAGGAGCTCAGGGTTGACCAGGCCATGGGAAATCTGTTCTCATTCCCTCTTCCCACCCACATTGCTCAGCTTAAAAGCCCGTGCTGACTGAACATTCCCTGGGGCCCACTTAGCTTGGCCCAAATACCACAGTAGCAGGAAAAGGAAATGGGAGGTTGTTTAGAAGATGAGACAGCATGTGTTTATTTAGTTCCCAAATGAATCCTTTGAGTAGGAGGCAGGCTTAAACAGACTGAGCCTATGAGGATTCAAACTGAAATGCTGACTTTCCTTTGAGAGGGACCATCGTCCAACAACCTGTGATGGCCATTCACTCAACAGGCTTAACTAAACCGTGGTCTGTGTGCTGGCCACTGCACTGCTGTGACAGCAAGGTCACTAGATGGGGGACCAGAAGGCCTGGGTGCTGGGCCTCACCATGGTACAGTTTGGCTCTATGACCTTGGTCAGCCTTCCAATAGGGACAGATAAATTTCATTCATTCACTCAGAGATATGTATTGAGAGTCTTTTATGTGCCAGACACTTATAAAACATGCCGAGGCACTGCCTAGGATATGGCATTGAACAAAATAGACTGAAAGCCTCTATTTTACCTGTAAGAAGTTTATATTCTAGTGGGGAGACTGACAGTAAACAAGATAAAGTAAATAAAATCCAAAGTAATTAAGAGAGAAATGCTAGATAATAAGTGATTTAAAAAAAAAAAAAGGAAAAGAAAGCAGGGAGCAAGAGCAGGAGGTGTGTATTTGTGGAGAGGGCTGGCTGAGATCATAGACAGGGAAGCCAGGGAAGCCTGGGAGAGCCGCATTGGAAGAAAGACTTAAAGGAATTAGAGAGTGAGCTGTCCGAATACCTGAGAGGAAACAGCCAGCCAAAGGCCGAACTAGGACGGAAGCCTTGAAGTAGAGCATGCCTGGCACGGGCAAGGGACAGTGAGGAGGTCACTGTGTCTACAGAAGAGTGATTGAGGAAGATGATGTCAGGGAGGTGTGAGGCCAGATGTGTCAGGCCTCGAGACTCGTACACAGACTTGGGCTTTACTGGGTGAGATGGAAGCTGTTGGAGGTTCTGAGCAGAGTCGTGAGATGATGTGACAAATGCCATGACAACGGCCTGACATGGCCAAGGGTTGAAGCAGGGAAATGAGCTAGGAGGCCAGCATTGGCAGTGACAGGGACTGGGATGGTGACAGTGGTGGTGGCAAGAAGTGGTTAATGTTCAGGACATTTTATGAAAGTTGAACCAAAGGGGTTTGCTTGCAGCTGAAAGGACAAAGGTGCCGTTCCCGCAGTGGGGAAGACTGGGCTGGCCAGGGTTGGGGAGCAGGTAGGTTGCAAGTGTGGACTTTTCCATGCTGTCCTTGGGATGCCTGTTAGAAATCCAGAGCAGAGAAGTAGAGGAGGCAAGTCAGGGAGACACTCTGGAGACATGCATCTGGGCCTGAGGAGCATATGATGGGAAAGCCATGGACCGAACCAGCTCCCGTAGGAAGTGGACGTAGATGGAGCTAAGGCCTGAGAATTCAGCTCCACTGTTCAGAAGTCAGGGAAACTAGGAGGAACCAACCAAGAGTGACCAGAGAGTGGGGAGTGGGAGGACCAGGCAAAGGCGGTGTCCCAGAAGCCTCGAAGAAGCGTGTTTCCAGGGGAGGGCGTGACTGCCTAGTCCAATGAGCACTGAGGTGGGGACTGCTGAGTGCAGGTAGCCTGGGGTGCTGGAGCGGGGTGAGAGACTGGGTGTGGAGGCCCCATAACTGGACCTTCACTGTGAGCCTAGTGCCTAGGGAGCCCTGAGTGGGACCATCCACTCAAAAGGAGGGGACTAATGGCACTGGTACCCATAGTCCTCCCCACCTGGACGGCATGGGTGGCCCATTTGTACCTCTCTGGACAGGGTGGTCAGCTGTGTTATACACACATGCTCGCCTATGCCTTGGATGGGCTGTCCAGGATGTGTCCTGGGGGAGCCAGGGCTCTGGAGGGGGAGGATGTCTGAAAGAGCAGAGACTGAAAGGTGACCGGCTGTTCTCTCTCTCCTCCTGGGCCCCAGGCTGCAGGACTGGGAAGGCTCCATTGTCACGTACCTGCAAGAGGAGGCCACACAAGGCCCACACTCATTCCAGAGAACAGTCACCACTGTCAGAGAGCTGGAGCCCAGCGGGTCGCAGGAGTATGAAAAGGTGCTGGTGTCTGCGACTGAGCAGTGGCAGCCAGAGCAGCTCGAGGTGGAGAGCCTGCAGGCCGACCCGGAACAAAGGCAGCAGGACCCCCAAGAGTGGGTACAGGAGGCGGAGCGCCAGGTGATGAAGGTGAGAGCCGGGGAGGCCTACCCCAGAGCCCCAGAGCCAGAAGGGGCCTACGGTCCAGGCAACTTCCTAATCTCTCAGCCCAGAGCCGAGCAAGTTTATTTTCTTTAGAAATTGTGGCCATGACCTGACTTTCCCTACAAGCTTCCTTGGTCTTCGTCTACCTTCCTGACCCCTGCTGAGGGAAGCCGGTACTGACCTGTGTGGAGCTCCTGCATGTTCCAGGCACAGCCACTGCTGTCCCTTCCTCACAGTGGCCCTGGGTGTCTGGTTGCAGGTGGCTGAGCACCTGGCCCAAGGCCACCAGGTCAAAAGTGGGCTTTGAGTCAGGTCTGGCTGACTCCAAAGCCATGGTCCTTGTTTATTTTCTTTTTCCATCACATTTTAGAAAGGGTTTAGAGCTGAGAGAACTGGGTGTTGGGCTAACACTAGTCCTACCATGGTCTGTGTGGCTGTGGACAAGCCACTCTCTTCTTGGCACCTTGATTTCTCACCAGTAAACGAGGAGTGATTGGTTTATCGATAAGGTTCTCCTGGCAGGAATTCTTGGGTACTGTGGGTGGGCTCACCAAGGGAGGGGAACAGGAAAATGATGGAGAGAGTGTTCCTCTCTCCTCCAGTTCCCTGGCCTCTTCCTTCACCCATCCTCCCTCCCGCCCTCCCTTTCACCTTGTCCCACTGAACCTTTTATATTTATGCACTTTTATCTTCATGCCCCATTCTTATTCTCTTGCCCCCTCCCCATTCCCACAGGCATCCATTTTAATGTGTTTTTTGAAAAAGAATTTATTATGAAAAATTGCAAATAAATACGAAAACAGACAGAACATCATATTAACTTTTCAGGCACACCCCACCCAGGCCCATCTTGCCTCATCTGTACCCCCTCCACTCCCACCTCCCCTGTATTATTTTGAAGCAAATCCCAGACATCTTATTAGTGTGTCTTTTTAATCTATGGGTTCTTATAACATTTGCATTGCTGTCCTGTGCCTTTGTATTCTTAACATGTGCATAAACAGTATGTTCTGTGTCTCATCTGGCTGCTTGCTGTCCCGGAACGTTTCCTCATCCAGGGACATTTTCTTCCTCCCTGGCCCCTGCTGCTTCCTTCGCTTCCCTTCCCACACTCCTGTCTGAAGGGAGTCCCGGCAGACATCTAGGGGGACCACAGGACTCGCCGCCTCCGTGATGGTCCTAGGCTGCTGACTGTCAAGAGCTGCTAGGAATTAAATTGGGTTTTATTTAAAATGTGTCCTTGCCAAGTATGTGCCTCGGACAGGACAGGCGGCTGTGTCCATTGTTAACCCCAGCCCACCCCTGTGCATTTTTTTTGCCATCAAGCTATTCTTTGGTACCCACTGCTGCTTCTAGTAGCCAGGGCTTGGCTTAGAACACAGGAGCTCAGACCCGGGCTGGATGCCGGACTCCTGACTCCTGGGAGAGAGAAAGATTCCATTATTCTGCCATCAGCCTTGGGCAAGGGAGACCCGGGGGGGGGGGGGGGGGGGGGGGGGGGGGGGGGGGGGGGGGAGCAGGACCACCCCAGAGGATGAGAGGAAAACCATTCTAGGTCTTTCAGCCCAACTGCCTCATTTATAAGTGAGGAACCGGAGGCCCAGAGTGGCTGAGGGTGTCTCCAGGGTCACACAGCGAACTACTTAGGGAGGGAGGCGTACCTAAGGCCTCCCCAGCCTAGGACAGGATTGGATGGTGTGGATGAGCTGATATCCTCATCACCTGGAAGGACCCCAGGGGGTGATAATGAGGTCCACTTAAGGTGCTGGTTTGCAAAGTACCCCGTGGCAGGTATTTCCAGTGGATCTCTGAAAATAGTGACAGAGAGATGGAGAAATGCCCTGTAATCTGGGACCCTGGAGGCCGGCCTGGAATGACGGGTAAGCCAGCCAGCCTTTCCCTGAGGGCCTGGGGGAAATATCTAAAGTTGGATTTTTTCTGGCTGGGCTGACACCAAATATGCCAGGACTTCTATTTCCCTGGGGCTTTCCGGTTGAAATGTCCGGGCAGTTTGAAATCTGACTCTTTCATGTCCTTACTCTTTCACTAGGCAAGTTACTTAACCCCCGGGTGCTCCCTTTTCCTTTGTGGAAAAGGAAAGAGCCTGCATGGGAAGATGGCCGCAAGGCTCAACTGAGTTAGCGTGTGAAATGCACCTGGAACATTTGCTGTTATTACTCGCAGTGGTAGCACTTAGCAACCTGTGATCCTCACAGCACTCTCCAGGGCAGGTAGGGAGAGCACTTTAAACTACCCTGTTTGGCCCAGAGAGGGTACCCACCTCTCCCTTTAGGGCGAATGTGCTGTGTCCTAGATCTTTGTTCTCTCTGCCACGTGGGCTGCTCGTCAAGGAGGAACAGCCTGATCCTGAAAGTGGAATTCCTTTCAGCCACAGCTGCTGCGGCAGTGTTCGCAGATCAGCTCTGGGAAGGCAGGTTTCATGCGTGTGGTTCCTGCTGCTCACACGTGGGCACTGACGGCCAGCCCGGGGAGAGCCTCTGAGGACAGGCCTGAAATAGACGCATCCGTTACATGCTTACGTTCAGGGTTGCTGTGCCCCGTAGAGGGACTCATGGGACCGGCACGGGCCCTGCCACCTGTGCTGGACTGTGCTGCGCCGGCCCTGGGCACGTCACTCATCCTGGGGCTATTTTTGAAATAAACCCTTAACTCTCCAGGGTATCAGCTGGTCCCACGTGAGAGAGGGTGAACATACTTCTGATCACGGCAGTAGCAGTCCAGGGAAACACGCAAGTAGCTGTGTTCCCTACGTGCCTTATTTTCCGAGTGCCTGAAGAGGAGAGCTTCCCTGCGTGGAACTGCCTCTAGTTCACGTGGGGGCAGGCAGGCAGGAACGGGGAGGGGCCGTGTCCCTCCTCAGCCTCTCTGGTGGGGTGGGGCGGAGTCCCCTCACCGTGACTTTGACATGCGCTTTTAGTGCCCAGGACACGCACACCTGCCGGCTTCCTTCTAGCCCAGTTGGACAGCCCCAGCAGCTGGTTCGGAAGCTAAAATTATCGAAGCCTGACGTCACCCAGGCGTGAGGGCAGTCTGGAGCTGCTCGGCAGAAGGACACTCGGGGGGCAGGACTGGTGAGAGAGAGGCTGGCCAGTTTCCTGGCTGGAGAGGAAGAGAAGGAGACTGCGGAGTGAGAATGGAGCAGGTCCCACGGGGACTCAGGGGTCCAAGAAGAGAATGAGAGGTTGGACCCCTGCAGCAGCCAGAGCCCTGGCTCCGCTGGTCGCCGCAGGGCTGGGCTGGTGAGGATGTGGACTTTCGTCACACAGCTCCTAGTCACCTTAGTGCTCCTGGGCTTCTTCCTAGTCAGCTGTCAGAATGTGATGCACATTTTCAAGGGCTCTCTGTGCTTTGTGCTAAAACACATCCACCAGGAACTGGACAAGGAGCTGGGGGAGAATGAAGCCCTGAGTGATGATGAGGAGACCATCTCCACCAGGGTTATCCGGCGTCGGGTCCTCTTGAAGGTAATCGCCAGGCAGGAGGCAGGGCTGGAGCTGGAGATGGGAGCATCGGCGGCCAGGCGGCCAGGGCAGAGGGTGCGGTGCTGTGTGCTGTGCTGCGTGTAGGGAGGATCCAGGGAAAAGCGCGGGACTCCAGGTCAGGAGACAAGTTGGAAGAGAGGGGACAGGAAGGCCTCAGGGGACAGGTTCCCTGTGAAGGCGGAGAAAGCTTAGCTCCAGGACTGAGCAAGCCTATTGTCATCCTGCTTCTGTCCTCAGGTTACACTGTGTGATGGTGTCAGTGGAAGGGCTTTCTTCGCTGTAAACTTTTGTAGGAACATAGATTAGGTGCCTCACTACTCTCAGGGTCTCCTCCATGAAACTCACATAATTGCCCCCGTTTTGCCTGCTCCTGGTGCTGTTGTGGGGATGAGCACACAAAACTCTTGCAAGCTCTGGACTTCCCCTGTCCTCGGCCACCACGGCCCCACAGGGCAGCTCTTGCACTCAGAGAGGGGGGGTTGGCTGCTGCTACGCGCTGAGTTGAAGTTTCCTGCCAGGGTGGGGATCTGTCGGACTGAGACGGTTGCTGCAGCTGTTCTGTTTCCTCACCCTCCAGTCCGATTCCCGGATTCCCACTTATCAATCATACGTTTTCTCCCTTTCTCTAATTGCAGGGGAATGAGCTTCAGAGTATTCCAGGGGAGCAGGTGACGGAGGAACAGTTCACAGATGAGCAGGGCAACATTGTCACCAAGAAGGTGGGTGCAGAGAGTCGGCTGACCGGGGGCGCGGAGGGGGTGGGGCAGGAGGGCAAAGGCTAACAAGGCAGGCAGTGCACTTGCCTCCCTGGCTGCTGCCCTAACAAAGGGCAAGCTGGCTCAGACGGGACAGTTGAGGTGCCAGAAGCTCTTATCTTCTGTGATCTGGACATGACATTCCTCATAGCCACTTTGCCTGATTCAGCCTGAATTGAGCTCCTACTACACTGTTTCAGAAGGGCCAAACCTCCTGGAGCAGCCCGAACCTAGTCCTAGGAGGCCTAGCCCTGGAAAGAGCTGTAAGGCAGCAGCATGGTGGTCCCCAGACTATCCCTGGCCTCTGAAATGAAAAAGGATGTGGAAACGCATTGAATTGGTGGCAGACTTTAAGGCATGAAGTTGCCCATCAGGGGTTGCGCACCATGCTAGGTTTGGGCAGAAGGGAAGGAGAGGAGCAAAGAGAAGATTTGCATGTGCTCACCTACAGTGCTGCTCACACTACCTGGGAGCAGATCCCTCACGTCTGTCTTTCCTTCTGCGTGCGAGCTTCATGCAGCCAGGGACTGTGTCTCATATACATTTTCATCTGCTCTTGCTAGCACATAGTAGGTGCAGCATAAACAGTTGTTAGACTGTTAAAATGAATAAAGGGAGGATGGATTGAATCGAATTACTATAGATGAAAAAGAAATGTCCTCTGCCCTCAGGAGCTTCCAGGAGTACAAGGAAAAGGCAGACAGCGTAAATTTCCATCATGAACTTCCAGCGGTACCAAAACCCAGAGGAAATGCTGTGGGCTAGATGGAAGTCATGCATGGTCCAACCTTGGTCATTAAAAACCTGCTAACGCCCCTCTGCAAATTCTAGTCCCTCTGAAGCTGCCCAATGCGAGTGTTTCCACACAGGTGGGAGTGAGAGACCTGTCCCTGTCCTTGCCACTTGAGGACAAAGGCTGCCTGTGCCCCAGCATCATTCCTGGGGACCTGCTCTTTTCAAGCTCTGTCTCGGACGCTTCACCAGCCCTTTTTCCTTCCCTCTCTTCCAGATCGTTCGCAAAGTTGTTCGACAGATAGACTCATCCAGTGCCGATGACACTCAGGAGCATGAGGAGGTGATTGTTGAGGGGTCCCCGGAAGAGCCTAGGGAGTTGGCAGCTGATACTGATTTCTTTGTGAAACACATCAAGGTACTGCAGTGGCCGCAGCCTCTGAGGCACTCGCCCTTCCGAGTGGCCCGGCTCCCGTCCCTGATGCTCGCCTCTGCACCAGCCCACTTCGGATTCAGTCTGCACTGTGCTGACCTCTCTGGGCTCCCCCTCGAGCCTTCCTTACCCCCCAGAGGCTGTGCTTTCACTGCCTCCAAATGATGCCTTGCCTTCTCCTGCCCATTTGATGTCCATCTGTCTCTGTGCGATCTGTCCTGTGTTCTGTCTCTGCTGCTGTCTCCAGGTGAAGCCAAGAGGGAGTAGCCTGCAGCCGGACCTGATAGAGGGCAGGAAGGGGGCTCAGATAGTGAAGCGGGCAAGCCTGAAAAGGGGGAAACAGTGATCTCGGGCACCCCCCCAAATGGCCTCTTTGGAGGTAACACAGTCTTTCCGCATCCTTTCTGCATGGCTTGGTGTTCATGGAGTGGCTGGTCCTGGCAATGGCTGCTCCCGTTCTCACCCCCCGCACCTCCCCAAGCATGATGCAGGATGAACAGTGGTGGCCCCAGGCATAGCTTCTGACTAGGTCTCTGAGTCTCGATTCCCTCATCAAGAAAACAGTCATCCAGATCTTCTGACCTACCTCTCAGGAAGTGCAAAAATAGGGTTGAAAAATGCCTGGATGAGTGAAAGTGCTTGGTAATCTCAGTAGTAAGATTTTCTTGGAAATCGAATGTCAGGGATCTGGAAGGCGGAGACAGGGCATCAGAAAGGGTACCTGCGTCTGTCTAGGCTGCGCCATTCCAACCCATGTCCCTAGGAAGAGCTCCAACAGTGACAAACTTAGAATTGTACTGTCCCTTGAACCCGGAACCCTTCGGAAGTCCCCACCATCCAAAGGCTTCCTTCTCCTTGGCGTTTCCTGAAACCTGTCACTCCCCTGCTTTCCAGGAAAGGGTGCCGTTAACAGTCCCTGGGAGCGCATGGTGTTTCCCCCACAAGTCAGGAGGGCTGTGTGTGAGCATGCGTGCGTAAGCATGGGCAGTGAGGCTAAGAAGCCGGGGTGTGTGGTGACATGCAGTGAAGCAGGCGGTGAAGACGCAGCGGCGCAGGCTCTGCGGCGGACCGCGTGGTGCTGGGGGCTTCAGCGGCCCACTCTGACCTGTCCTCCCTGAGGGATCCTGTACTGAGCTGCCCCGAGGTTCTTCACCGCGCCCCGCTCGGGGCAGCTCAGTACAGGATGCGTCGGGGTGGGAGTCGGCAGGAAGCGAGGAAGCACTGTGGCCCCCTGCGCAGCACTAACCCGGTTGTTGCCATTTCTAAACCCCCAGGGCCTGCCTCTGGGCTGAGTGGCCGGCCAGCTCCGGCTTTCTGCATTGGGCAAAAAGCAGGGCTGCTGCCTCTGCTCCCCAGCCGCCAGAAGTGCTGACTCTGTGCTTCCCAACATACCTCAGCACTTGGGCAAACAAGAGGACTGGCAGATCCAGTGATGGGATAAAATTAGACCTGACTCCTCAGCAGCTTAAGGAGGTCACAGTGTTAACCCTGGGACTGCCAGGGGGTCCCACCAGGCTGCTGGTTTAGGAGATTAGCTGGGATCAGTCCTGCACACACTCCAAAGGTGCAGATAATTAGAAAAAGCAGACAGCAGAAGCAAGTGCACACTCTTCTATCTTCTTTTCCTTATGGTTATAGGAGCAGCAGCAGGGGCTGTGAATTGCAGCTTCTGTTTGGCTGGAGGGTCTACTGCCACGAACAGGAGAGAGGCAGCCTGGAAGCCAGCCTGGAGGAGAAGGACAGACCTAGGAAGTTTAATGTTTTTAATTTTCTGTAGATGATCTCACAGTACCACCCATGGGGGATGTGGGTCCAGACCACTGAACTTGGGTGTCAGGAATACAGGGTAGCCTGGCTCCAGCACCATGCTGGGGCCTCCGCCAAGAAAAGGCCAGGGAAGTGTGTGGTGGGGACAGTAGTGAGAGAGCCAGTGATGAGGCAAGCACCTGCCTGGATCCCAGAGAGCCTGGCTTGCACCTGCTATGCCTTCCCTGCCCCGTAATAAAGCCGGCTGCAGGGAAGACGTTGAAGGAGCTGCAAACTCCCTGATCCTTAATACTACCACCCACTCAGCCTTCATTATTTATGGATTTCATTCTCGCAGATTCATGTACTAACTCAGATTTATTTTAACCCTCAAACCAACACGCACTGCACATCCGAGTGCACGCACAGTGGTGAGGACTTGGAATTGCTTGTGGGCAAGTTCCCGGCAGAGGTCAAGCAAAGCGCTCTGCCCTCGTGTTGCAGCTCTCACTCAGACTGCAAGCACGTGTCTGTTTTTGCAGTTTACTTCATGCCATGGGTTGGTTCTTTTGTAGTTGCTGTTGCATTTTGGGGCTATCTGTTGGTGATTCCACTGTTTCAGCCCCCGAGACTAGTTTGGAAAGAGCTGATTAGGTTTCCTAAGTGCAGGAAGGCTGCGATATGCCTTATGGAGAAATTCCATAAGCTTCATTTAGGCATGAGTTGGAGCACCGTTGGCCATGTGTTCAGTGTTAACGAAGCAATGGTGTATATTAAAGGTGTCTTTAAACAGAGAACACATGTAGAACACGGTTAGGTATTCATTGGTTAACGAAAATATTGTGAACAGAGGCTGGCAGGGACCTCAGGCTACATTTTCCTCAGGAGCAGAGGTTCAGTTTTGTCCAATCCAGCGTTCATGGAGACTTTTAGAACATTACTGCAGGTAACGAGAATCAACTGCATGTATCTCAAAAAGGGTGAAAGTGGGGGCTTGGGAGTCTAGATTGAAGACCTGGCTCCTCCAGTTTGCAGGTTGTATTATCTTACACAAGTCATTTAATGACCCTGAGCTTCTCCTCAAGGGAGGATGAAAATAGTCCCTTCTGAATGTGTGCTACGCTTCCCTAAAGAGGCTTAAAAAGAACCATGGTGGCCGTGGAAACTGTTGTGGAAGGTGGGGAGCATGTGTATTTCGGCACTCAATCAATTGCAGATCTTATTTGTAGTGTGACCAGGGCAAGTCAATTGACCTCTCGAAGCCTTGGGTTCCTCAGCCAGGAAAGAGCAATGACACGGATATTCCCTTAGAGGGTGGTTATGGTGATCGATGAGTTTAGGTTTGTAAAGAGCTTGGTAAAGTTGTCAAGTTCTAGTTCACTGTTTCTCAAAGTGTTCTTCGTGTCCCTGTAACTTAGTCATCTGAGGGTTTGGTTAAAATGCAGGCTCCTGGCACTCAGACCTACTGCATTAAAATCCTGGAACTCTGGCTTCTGCACCAGCTCCTCAAGGGATCTTTTTATGCATGTGGAAGAGTGAGTTATGATGACTCATTTTGGTTTTCCCTTACAAACCTCTTAGAGGTGATGTGGCATAATGGTAGAGATTACATTAAATTAAGCTGAAAGGAATGATGGTTATAGTTTGTTCAGGGATGTGAAACACTCCCCAAAGGGCAGAACACCCTCATCCCTGGTGAGGACAGGATAGCCCCCAATTGCCCCTTCTGATGTTCCCTCAATCGGTACCACCTGGGGAAGAATTTTGCCTCTAAGGCCTGGTGGGTGTGGGACGGGCTACTTTCTGGTAGTTTTTAAGCAGCTAAATAGTTGCTGTTTGGTCAAGGCCTGATTACGTGAGGCAGACAGTGACAGCTGGTGAGTTTTGCTTTGTGCCTGAGCATTGAGGTCCAAGAATAAGGGTGTCTGTGCTGTTAGAGTGACAGCATGGAGCAGGGCAGCTGGCGGGCTGCGGGCAGGAGCTGGGACAGGGCTCTGCATCTATTCTGGGGACTCTCCGACCGAAAGCTGCAGCAGGAACAGGCTGCTGGGTTTTTTGGGTTTTGTTTGTTTGTTTTCCTTTTTAAGGTACATATTCTATTCAGACATGGTGGTTGCAAGCCTTGTGTTAGCTCTGACCACCGACTATTTTAGTAAGTTTAAAACTTAACCATCTCAATGGAAAGGGACAGGGAGGCGAAGGGCTGTGTTTCACTTGGTTGTTTCAAGCTCCAGTGCCCCCTCACTCCCAGGCGTTGCAGGTCTATTGGAGCTTGGTGCTGGGAAGCAAGGGAAGAGCCCCAGACGCTGGGCAGGGGGTGGGAGCACGTGGGGGCACAGAAAGATGAAGTGAGGAACAGAGCCTGCCCAGTGCAGCCACGAGGAGCGGCAGGGGCCCTTCTCAGGGGGCACCCAGGCAAAGACGTGCAGGACTGAGGAAGGACACAGCCAGGGGGCTAGCATTCTGGCCCTGCCCTGCCGTTGCCTGGGTGCTCCCGTTGGACCCGGCACTGTCCCTCTTCGAGTCCCAGTTTACCCAGTGAGGAAATGAGGAGTGGCCACAGGATGCCCCTTAGCCTTGGACTTTCTCCTGTGCCCCCGGCCTGGGCAGAGAAGTGGGTGAGAGACTGTAGTTTTCCCCAAGCTCAAGATCTTATAAGGTCTCTTATTTGAGGTATGCTCAGCATTGGGGTAGGCAGCATGGGGACCACCTGGAGGAAGAAAACCTGGCTCTTGCCCTTGGGAAATGTATGAGGTCTGTCCCAGAAGTATCAGCGGCACAAACTGTTTTAATTATATTGACATTGGCCTGATACTTTCGGGACAGACTTCATATTCTGCTGCCGCGGGAAGGGCGCTGCCACAGAAAGGGAAAGACAGGCCAGCGACAGTAGCATTTCCAGAGAGCCATTTATAGTTACATTCGTATACTGCTCATTGTTTGAAGCGCTTTATATATCTTCAGCTTTTATTTTGTAAAAAATATGTACTTCTTTATTAGAGAATGGGTAAGGGGGGAGAAAGAGAAGGAGAGGATCATTGATTGGGTGCCTCTCATAGGCACCCCAACTGGGAACTGAACCTGCCACCTAGGCCCTGACCAGGTACTGAACGGGTGACCTTTTGCTTTGTGGGATGATGCCCAGCCACGCTGGTCAGGGCTCCTTAGCTCTTACAAACATCTCAACAGTCTAATGAGATGAACCCTCTTATTCCCCCCTTTGATAGCAGAGGAACTGAGTCACAGAAGAGTAAGAAACCTGACCAAGGTCACACAGCAGGGAATTGGCAGAGACAGGCTATGAACTCAGGCAACCTGGCTTCAGAGCTCATGCTCTTAACCACTGCCCTGTATGATTGCTCTGTACAAAAGGTAGGGACAGGGGGTAAGGGTTTCCAGAGCTGCGAGGAGAAAACAAGAATGAGCCAGAGTTACCAGAAGGGCTTTGTGGAGGAGAGGTCTTGCAGGTGGCAGGCAGAACATGAGCAGAGAGGGGAACATGTGTGCTTGCCAGGAGAGCCATGGATAAAGGCAGGGAGCCAGGGCCCCCGGCAGTAAGAGCTGTGGACCAGAGCCGGAGAGGCACTGCCGACCCTTGAAGCCACAAGCTCCTGACGCCATGATCTCTCGTCTGCTCCATCTCTGGGATCCCAGGGCTGGCACACAGCAGCCATCAGCGCAGTTTGCCTGAACTGAACTGGAAAGGTAGAGGGTACCGCTGCCAGCCTAGCCCGTCTCTTGGCACTAAGTTGTAGCTTGTGATCCTGGCCCCTTTCGCAGGTCCAAGATCCACTCATGGGGATTTCTCCCCAGCTGGCTGCCCAGTGTGGGAGCCTCCTGCCTCCCTGCTGAGGCACAGCGTGCCCACACAGAGGGTTTTATGGGGTGATCACCCGCTAAGCAGAGAACGAGGATAAGCCAGGTCAGTCAGCCACCCCTGAGAGGCAGCCTCTGGGTTGGGAAGTGGGGGGAGGATGGCTGGTATTTCAGGAAGGCCGGGGGCTCCGAGCTCAACACCTTTCTGCTCTGCACCTTGCTTGGGGTGGCTGCTTTTCCTGAATCAGACCCTACGTGAGCACCCAGCACAAAACACTATTTGGGGTTTTTGCTGGGAGTTGCACCTTTAAATTCTAAGCATCTCCTTCTCTCTTTGTGTCCCTCAGGATCACACCTCGACACCCAACCCTTGAACTCCACACACTCTGCCATGCACACAGGAGGAGAGCTGGACCGGAGGGCTGCACAGTGGCGCACATGTTCCTCTAGGCTAACGGCATGATCTCCGTAAGGGACTTCCTTTAGTCTCATAATCGCATGAACGACTGACTGTAGACGCATGACCTACAGTCCTCAATCCTGCCTCTAGCGACAACTGACACCAGATCTCTGTCAGGAATCAGGACAAAAGCAGCAAGAAGGGAGTGGGGGGAGAGGGGTAGAAAGCGAGCGCAAGAGAGCGCATGAACGCAGAAGTGAACAAGGGCTCTTTGTGGCTGGGGATGATATATTTTTTAAATCATTTTAATTTTGACTTGTTACAGGGTACTTATTTTTTCAACCTCATCTGTAAGAACTCCATGTGGGCTTCCTGGAAAGAAAAAACAAATGAGAACTAGGCATGAAATCAGTTCAGCACCTTAATCCCCTGTCCTCATCTGCCAGTCTTCCCTACCCACACACACCTCCATTCCATTTATGACAGTCCCCTCCCCCTCCCCAGGGGACCACTCCCCCAGAATGCTCTACATAACATTGAGGACACACACACACACACAGGCACCCTCCCCTCTACTCAGTACGCACACAGATTTTACTGTGATGTCCGAAGCTTTATAGAATCTCCTGTGGATAAACTGGATTTTTTTTTATGTTATCTCTCTCTTTCTCTGCCAGTTTCAGTATTAATCATCTTCCAATGGAAAATCATTACCTTTAGAGTGCATTCAGGGTTCCTTGTGTTAGGGACTTAAGAATCTGAAGTGTGGGCCCCCGGCTTAGCTGTAGGACTCAAAGGGAGCCAGTGACCCATCTGAAAGGGTCTTCTCTCTCAGTTGGTGACTGTCCCAGGATTGCACCAGCATGTTCGATAGAGAAGAGGTTTTTCTATATCTTCAAGCACTTATATCATAGTCTGTGTTCAAAGTGTAAACTGTACAGTAATCAGCCTTGTGTATATGAAAAATAATAAATACTATGCAAACCAATAGAAACACTTTAGCAGTATGTGCAAAGCACTAACAGCTCAGCTCCTGAGGACTTCTCCAAGCTGCGGGAGAAGGAGCTACAGCCTGTCTTTCAGTGAAAGAGGAAGGGAGTAGGGCTGGTGAATGTATCTGTGGGTCCTCAGAAGTCAGCCACAACCCCCAAGGTCTCCCAGAGCGAACTTGGTGCTCTCAGTCCTGGCAGCCTGCAGGATGGGGGGCCTAGGCTGGCCTGCCTCAGTGCCCCCGCTCTGACCAACCCCTCCGCCCCACAGGGAGATGGAGGGGGGACCGCTCCTGACAAGCCCAGGGGAGGGGAAGCCGGGGGAGGAGAGAGCCGCTGACCGCCAGGAGGCCCGGGACTGGCAAGGAGGCCCCCTAGGCCAGGCCCTGGTCAGACAGGAAGGAAACAGACAGCTGGCTGTTCCTCGCTTTGGTGCCACCAGGGAAGAGCCTTAAAGTTCCATCAGAGCCTCCGGCAGGGGGAGGCCCGACTCAGCACAATCCGGCCCCGCCCTGCGTGGCGGGTGCCCTCCAGGGCCAGAGAGAGACTGGCAGGCTCTGTTGACTGTCACAGAGCCACTGTTTGTGGGTGTCCAGTCACCTTCTTCCCTGCCACTCTTCTGACGTGTCCTCAGAACACATTCACACCTTCCAAGTAGCACAGAAGCTCCCTCAGTACCGTAGCCCTGGCCCTGGTGCCTGTCCGCGGCTGCACGGGTCCCAGCGGAGCGCGGCCTGCGCGCAGCCCGGCCGAGGGGGGCGCCCGGGCGCGGAGCCCCTGCCGGGCGGGCGGCCTAGGCGATCCTGTTCCCCGGCAGTTTCGCTTTTGCTTTCCTAGGGGCCAGCCCGGAGGTGAAGGCCCAGCTGGCGGCCTCAGGCCCCCAGGGCGGAGCCGCAGCAAGTGCAGCCCGAGCCTCCCTGGGGCGCAGGAGCGGGGTGGCTCCGCTGCTGGCGGCGAGGGGAGCGCGCGGCCCGCAGCCGTGGCCCCAGGAAGGCGGGCGCAGGGCCCACCTGCCGCCCGGACCCTGAGCCTTCCTGCCCCGGGCCGCCGCCCCCCAGTAGCCCCTGCAGAGCCCCGCGCGACCCGCGGCCCCAGCCTATGCTTTGGCACCTTCCGCTCCGTACCGCATGGCTGCTTGGCCCCGCGGCCCGGCCCTCCGCCGCATGGCTGCCCGCAGCGGTTGCTAGTAGGAGCTGTTAGGGGAGGAATCTGGGGTCTCCACACGATGCCTAGAGAATGCTGCAGTCTGCACATTAGACGCTTTTTAGAAGTTTTGGAATTACCTTGATTTTTCTATTGTTATGAAAATAATTCTTTTCTTGACTCTCTCCCACATGCTCTGTAATAGGGAGAGAATTCCCCTTGCCCATTCTGATGTATAGACCATTTCCCTACACCAGCTGAACAAATGTCAAAATTAATAAAGAAATTGACTCATGGCGCAGGGCTCATCTGTCCTTTTTGGCTCGTCCTCAGGGAGTCTGAGGTGCTGAGGCAGGGGTGAAGGCTGGGGTGGGGCCAGTCAGAAGGGTGGCCTGCACACCAGAGAGGTGCCCACCTCTGGGAAAACTGAAGAGTCCCCCTCATCAGGACTACCACTCTGGTGGCAGCTTCCCAGCCCCTGAGGTTGTAGAGCAGATTTCTATCCCACCTAATGATTACCATGAGATGGGGGCAAGTCCAAGGTTGCGGGGGGCACCACTAACCACCAGAGTATGCCAAGCCCACAGCTGGCACACAGTCACAGGGACCCCCTAGTAATCCCTGTGAAGGTGTCAGGCCTTGCACTCAACACCATTCAAAGTTGAACTTTCGAGAAAATCACCCTGTTCTTAGCAATGAGTTTTGAACACTACATGCAAGGCTGGCCCATCAAGCTGACCTCAGTTTCCTCATCTGTTAAATGGGGGAATAGATTAAGCACTTGTCAAAATGCCTTCAGTGTCTCATCCTGGGATCCCAAAAACGAATGCCCTTGTCATGCTTGGTGTTAGATAAGAATTAAAGCATTTGCTGCAGCTTTTCTTCCTTGTAAGTTCCCATCATTGTTGGGTGAACAAAGTCACAGTTGCAGGGTCCAAGGAACACTGCTGGCCTTCTCTCTGAAGTTTCTCTCCCAGTATCAGGAAAGCCACCAGACCAAAGGGCCAACCAGGGCTGTGTAAGCGTATAGTCCAAAGGGTTTTCAAAAGCACAGGCTCATAGTGACAATTGCCCGGATGGGGCCGGAAGACAACACTGGGCTTCAGAATTAAGTTTCCCAAAATAGCAACTTGGTAGCACATCCAACTTGGATGGATGAGAACTTTTTTTACTTGTTTTTAACCCAAACTTCTAGAAAAACAATGTCCACACACAGCCTTTGTGAAGTCTTTTTTGTATTGAACTACATTTACACTACAGAAAGTCAAGGAACTTCGCTTGGTCAGGATGGTCAGGAAGGGTGTGGGGACAGCCAGGTAGAGGAAAGATAGAAGTTCACCTGTGTGGTAGTCGCTATTTTTCCTGGCACTTGGGCTATTCAGACCAGTGGCATGCTGTTAAAAAGAAAGAGCCCTGGCTGGTAGCACAGTGGCTAAGGCGCCGGCCTGCGAACCCAGAGGTCGCAGGTTCGATTCCCCAGCCAGGGCACATAACCAGGTTGCAAGCCAGGTCTCCAGTCAGGTCTGTGGCTGGAGGCAGATGAAACGCAACCATACATTGATGTCTCTCTCCCTCTCTGCCTCTCTCTCTTTCCCTCTTTCTAAAAATAATGAAATAAACTCTTTAAAAAAAAAAAAGAAAGAAAGAAAGAAACATTGATGTCTCTCTCCCTCTCTGCCTCTCTCTCTTCCCCTCTTTCTAAAAATAAT